>RJWK010018048.1:0-33707 GCA_004363435.1 Platanista minor | reverse complement strand
GCTTCTCGGGCTGGTGAGTGCCGGTCGGCGCCGATCCTCCGAGCGGGAATCTCTCCGCCTTGCCTTCCGCGCCCCTGTTGCTGTGCTCTCCTCCGCGGCTCCGAAGATTCCCCCCTCCGCCACCCGCAGTCTCCGCCCGCGAAGGGCCTTCTAGTGTGTGGAAACCTTTCCTGCTTCACAGCTCCCTCCCACTGGTGCCGGTCCCGTCCCTATCCTTCTGGCTGTGTTTTTTCTTTTTTTTTGTTTGCCCTACCCAGGTACCTGGGGAGTTTCTTACCTTTTGGGAGGTCTGAGGTCTTCTGCCAGCGTTCAGTAGGTTTTCTGCAGGAGTTGTTCCACGTGTAGATGTATTTCTGGTGTATCTGTGGGGAGGAAGGTAATCTCCGCATCTTACTCTTCCGCCATCTTGTCTCTAATCTGCTTACATCTTTGTTTTCAAGACTTTCTATAAAAATTCAATGCTAATTTCTTATCATGGATATTAGTTGATGCCACTGAGCAAGACAGATTTCTAAGATGGGGTACAAGAGGAAATAAACCAGAAAATGGAACACAAGTTATTCGAAGTTTTATGGGTTATTCTCAAATTTCAATGAGTATTCTCTTATGAAATATTATTTCATTTTCATTAAAAAATTACTCATCAAAATCAATGGATTTGAAATTCAAACAGGTATATGAAAAAAATACTAAGTGATGATTAAAGCAGTTCAGTTTTACTACTTAATGGCTACATAAACTTTATGGAAATGAATTGGTTTAACTATGATCTCCAATCTGATGGTATAGTTTATTTGATCTGAGTCCTATGGAGTACTTAGATAAGATCATGTTGTATGATAAATTGGTATGTATATAATTTTTGTGTTCATTGATGTATATGCTATAGAGATCAGTTATTAAATATTTATGCATACTAGTATTTTTCATATTGCATTTAATTTGCAGAATTGATGTTTCAATTATTTTACCACTGTCAAAGGGAGGAGAGCAAAATCACTAAAACTGATAAAAGCACATAGATATTATGATAAAGAATAATTTTTCATTTAGAAAAAGACACATTTTATAGTCAAGGCTATTCTTCAAAGCCAGTAAAAGAGATATATTTTTAAATTTGTGAAAACTTCTTAGATGTAGATCCTTGCAGATATTCTGCCATTGCTGTTTTGTGATAAATAGGATTAAATGATCTAGCCTTTAGAAAAGATTGTTAAACAAAAGGAGTATTTTATACTAAAATGTTTTGAATAGTCTGCATTTGCTAATTTTAGTTTATAATTTATTGTCTTCTTGATGAATTTCAAGTTACTGCTTTAATACATTTCACAACAAATGATTTTGCCATAAGTCTATAATAATCTGTTATTTTAATTATAATCTCTAACTAATGTGTGAAAGTAGAACATTTGCTATGACATTGGATAAAAGTATACAGTTTTTTAAAATGTAGGGTTTGAAGTGAAAACACATTTTAGATGGTGATTTAGAAATGGCAAACACCACACACTGATAAAACAACTCCAGATTAAAAAAAAAAACAACGCATTTTTTCTTAGCTAAACACTCTCAATTTGCTGTTGAATCAAGTTATTCAACAAGTATTTATTGACTACTGTGTGCCTTTAATGTTCACACTATTAATCATAATCTCCAATAACATTTATTGAGTGTGTACTGTGTGTAAACTACTGTACTAAAGGGAGCTAGTAGTTTGAAATGATTAATAGTTTGTTTATTTGCCGTAAAGCCAGGCTCTGCTCTATGTTGTTTGGGGCTTGATGGTTCACTGAGGGAAGCTGTAGTATGTTCAGAGAAAAAGGTTGCTTCAAGGTCATCTGAAGCAAGGAAGTAGCTTTGGAATGAAGAAAAATTTCTACATTTTAAGCCAAATTTTGGGGAAGATATCTTATGCATTTTTTTCTAGAATTCTTCACTTTACCTCACGTATGCCTACTGTGTACCATATGCAATGTATTATATGAGTAAAAAATCAATAAAACATAGCATCCATATACAAAATGCATTTATTACTTATCTTCCATTGGGATAATTCATACCTTACAGTATGAATGGTTTTACCATTTCTTCAGGAAAGTAAGAACTTTGTAGGATAAGACCCCAAACAAGGAAAGTCTTGAAAGGAGAGAAGAGGATTTGGGAAAGATGGGAGAGTAGAGGTTGTCTGGATGGAGCAGCAGGAACAGCCTTGAGCATGCTGGAAATCTCACAAGGGATAGGAGGCTCTCAAGGAGGATCTCCAGATTAATTAAAACAATCTCAGAAATCATCTGTAAGTGGATATTAAACATAATACCTTAAACCATCCTTATTCAACTCCATCAAAATTCAGTTTCTGTCGTTAAGTGACTCACGCTGAAATAACTAGACCTGGGACTATAGCTTTAAACATATTGTGAAAGGACAATTTTGAATTACAAGCAGAAAAACTGAAGAAGAGATACATTTAGGAAATGCTTTATTTAAGAATTTAAGAATCTGGGACTTCCCTGGTGGCACAGTGGTTAAGAATCCGCCTGTCACAGACCTACTAGAGAATGGACTTGAGGATATGGGGAGGGGGAGGGGTAAGCTGTGATAAAGTGAGAGAGTGGCATAGGCATATATACATTACCAAACGTGAAGTGGATAGCTAGTGGGAAGCAGTCGCATAGCACAGGGAGATCAGCTCGGTGCTTTGTGACCACCTGGATGGGTGGCATAGGGAGGGTGGGAGGGAGGGAGACGCAAGAGGGAGGAGATATGGGAACATATGTATATGTATAACTGATTCACTTTGTTATAAAGCAGAAACTAACACCATTGTAATACAGTTATACTCCAATAAAGATGTTAAAAAAAAAAAAGAATCCGCCTGTCAATGCAGGGGACATGGGTTCGAGCCCTGGTCGAGAAGATCCCACATGTCACAGAGCAACTAAGCCTATGTGCCACAACTACTGAGCCCATGTGCCACAGCTACTGAAGTCCGTGCTCCACAACAAGAGAAGCCACCTCAATTAGAAGCCCGCGCACGGCAACAAAGACTAGCCCCTGCTTGCTGCAACTAGGGAAAGCCAGCGTGCAGCAACGAAGACGCAACTCAGCCAAAAATAAATAAATAAAAAGAAAAAGAAAAAAGAATTTAAGAATTTAAGAACCTAAGTTTAAAAAACCGAATCTACACACACAAACTTTCATGGAGAATCAAAACAACTTTTTTGGGATAATTAAATGCAAATAAACAACAATATTAAAAAACTTCCACTACAATTCTTTAGTTAGTCAAACGATCAACATCAAAGAGTTTTTTTTTTTTTCAGGAGAAATGATTTTTTTAAATAAAAGCTGTAGAATTTTAAAATTCTACTTTTAAAAATAATGCAGATAGCACACATTTGTCATACAAAATTAACAGATATAAATGTACAGAAAAGAAGAAAAATTTAAAAAGAAGTTTTAATAATTCTTTAAGTTCTGGGAAGCCATTGTTAATATTTTGATGTGTTTATGTACTTATTTCTATGTGTGCCTATAGACATAAGTAGATGACGCAGGTTTTTCCTCAGTCAGAGAAATGAAGAGGAGGGGAGTGGTTGGACAATGTAGAGGTGGACAGTTTATTCCACGTATAACCCACCCATAAGAGCAATTCCACTAGAAGGTTCTTAAGAGAGAGATCCTTAATACAGTGGGGGAAAAAAAGCAACGACTTCACCCTTGGTTTCAACCTTCCGTTCTTCCCATGGTTCCAGGGCTGGATATTTCTAGCTGTCAGATATTTGTTTCTTCAGAAGAATGTGACTGATTAATATAGGGGACACCCTCTGGATCATGGTTTTCTGCTGCTGGACCCTCATATTTGTTGCATATGTTGGGAAATGACGAATCTGAAAACGGAAGATGTGCATGGAATAGCTTCTTGTTGTGGACCAGTTTACCTCTCATAAAAGTTGCCCAACTCAGCCCTTAACATCAAAAGCAGGGGCTTAATCTTCCCTGGCTAATTTCCCAAAGGAATTTTGGGACAGATGATGAGGGATGTAGAAAGTATCCTTCCACCCTTTTCCACATGGTCTCTGTTTATGAATTAATAAAAATAACAGGAACAAACATTCATGAGCCTTTCCATGTTCTAGGCTCTATACTCATTAACTCACTTTGTTCTCACAACAGTCGATGAGGGTGGTTGTATTTGTTTGTTAGGGTTGCTGTAATAAAATGCCACAGATCAAGTGACTTGAAAAACAGAAATTTATTTCTCACACTTCTGGAACCAAGATCAAGGTGTCAGCAGGGCTGGTTTCTCCTGAGACCTCTCTCCTTGACTCGGAGATGGCTGACTTCTCACTGTGTTCCCACATGACCTTTTGTCTGAATGTTCATCCCTGGGATTGCTTCGCTTCTTCTTCTTCTTCTCTTTTTAAAATTGAAGTATAGCTGACTTACAAAGTTATATTAGTCTCAGGTGTACAACATAGCGATTCAATATTTTTATAGATTACTCTTCATTTAAAGTTATTACAAAATAATGGATACTGTACTGTACAATTTATCCATGTTACTTGTCTATTTTATACATAGTAGTTTGTATCTCTTAATCTCATAACCCTATCTTGCCTCTCCCCACTTCCCTCTCCCTACTGGTGACCACAAATTTGTTTTCTATATCTGTGAGTCTGTTTCTGTTTTATTATATAAATTCGTTTGTTTTATTTTTTAGATTCCACATATAAAAGATAACAGAGTATTTGTCTTTCTCTGTCTGACTTATATCACTAAGCATAGTACCCTCTAGGTCCATCCATGTTCAGGCAAATGGCAGAATTTCATTCTTTTTTTATGGTTGAGTAATATTCCATTGTGTATATACCATATCTTCTTTATCCATTCAGCTGTTGATGGACACTTAGGTTGCTTCCACATCTTGGCTATTGTAAATAATGCTGCTATGAACATTGGGGTGCATGTATCTTTTTGAATTAGTGTTTTCATTTTCTTTGGATATATATACCCAGTTGTGGAATTGCTGGATCATATGGTAGTTTTATTTTCAGTTTTAGCCTATTTTTACTGTTTTCCATAGTGGCCACATCAATTTACAATCACACCAACAGTGTACTAGTGTTCCCTTTTCTCCATGTCCTTGACAACAATTGTTATTTGTAAACTTTTTGATGATAGCCATTTTGACAGGTGTGAGGTGATATCTCACTGTGGTTTTAATGTACATTTCTCGGATGGTTAGCGATGTTAAGCGTTTTTTCATGTGCCTATTAGCCATTTGTGTATGTTTGGAAAAACTTCTATTCAGGTTGTCTGCCTATTTTAAAACTAGGTTGTTTTTTGATGTTGAGTTGTATGAGTTGTTTATATATTTTGGATATTAACCCCTTATCAGTCATATCATTTGCAAATATTTTCTGCCATTCAGTGTGTTGTCTTCTTGTTTTGTTGATGGTTTCCTTTGCTTTGCAAAAGCTTTTAAGTTTAATTAGGTCCCATTTGTTTACTTTTGCTTCTGTTTCTTTTGCCTTAGAAGACAGATCCAAAAAAATACTGTGCAATTTATGTCAAAGAGAATTCTGCCTATGTTCTCTTCTCAGATTGTACATATAGGTCTTTAATCCCTTTTTAATTTATTTTTATATATTGTGTGAGGGAATGTTCTAATCACATTCTTTTACATGTAGCTGTCCAGTTTTCCCAGCACTGCTTATTGAAGAGACTCTTTTTTCCATTGTATACTCTTGCCTCCTTTGTCATAAGTGCATGGTTTTGTTTCTGGGCTCTCTATTCTGTTCCATCTATCTATGTGTTTGTTTTTATGCCAGTGCCATGCTGTTTTGATTACTATAGCTTTGTAGCATAGTCTGAAGTCAGGAGGGTGATACTTCCAGCTTTGTTATTTTTTCTCAAGATTGCTTTGGCAATTTGGGGTCTTTTGTGGTTCCATATAAATTTTAGGGTTATTTGTTTTAGTCTTGTGAAAAATGTTGAGGGTATTTTGATAGGGATTACATTAATCTGTAGATTACTTTGCATAGTATGGACATTTTAACAATATTAATTCTAGTCCAAGAGCATGGTATACCTTTCCATTTCTTTGTATCATTTTCACATACCTTCAACAGTGTGTTATATTTTTCAGCATATATGTCTTTCATCTACTATTTTCTTGCTTTCTCTTTCTGATAGTTCATTGTTAATGTAGAGAAAAGCAACAGATTTCTGTATATTAATCTTGCATCCTGCAATTTTACCGATTTTATTTATTAGTTCTAATAGTTTTTTGGTGGAGACTGTAAGGTTTTCTGTATATAGTATTATCATGTCATCTGCAAATAGTGACAATTTTGCTTCTTCCCTTCCAATATGGGTGCCTTTTACTTCTTTTTCTTGTCAGATTGCTAGAACTTCCAATACTATGTTAAATAGAAGTGGCAAGAATGGGCATTCTTGTCTTGCTCCTGATCTTAGAGGAAAGGCTTTCAGCTTTTCACTGTTGAGTGTGATGTTAGTTATGTGTTTGTCATAAATGGCTTTTATTATATTGAGATATGTTCCCTCTATACCAAGTTTGATCCATCATAAAAGGATGTTGAATTTTGTCAAATGCTGTTTTATGCTTCTGTTGGGTTATCATGTAATTTTTGTTAATGTGGTGTATTACACTGACTGATTTGTAAATACTGAAACATTCTTGCATCTCTGAGATAAATACCACTTGATCAGGGTGAATGATCCTTTTTAAAAAAAAAAATCATCCTTTTTTATATACTATTGAATTTGGCTTGCAAGTATTTATTTATTTATTTATTTATTGTGGTATGTGGGCCTCTCACTGTTGTGGCCTCTCCCATTGCGGAGCAAAGGCTCCGGATGCACAGCCTCAGCGGCCATGGCTCACGGGCCCAGCCGCCCTGCGGCATGTGGGATCTTCCCAGACTGGGGCACGAACCCGTGTCCCCTGCATCGACAGGCGGACTCTCAATCACTGCGCCACCAGGAAAGCCCTCTCTTATGATTTTTTTGTGTCTCTGTGATATTAGTTATTATTTCTCCTCTTTCATTTCTTATTTTGTTTATTTGGCTCCTTTCTCTTTTCTTCTTGTTGAGCTTGGCAAAAGGTTTATCATTTTTGTTTATTTTTTCAAAAAACCAGCTCTTGGATTTATTGATCTTGTCTATTTTTTGTCTCTATTTCCTCTCTGATCTTTAGTATTTCCTTCATTCTACTGAATTTGGGTTTTGTTTGTTCTTTTTCTAATTCCTTTAGATGGTAGGTTAGGTGGCATGTTTGAGATTTCTCTCTTTTTTTGAGGAAGGCCTATAATAGATTTTGGAAAGTTATGTTTCTGTTTTCATTTGTCTCGAAGTATTTTCTGATTTTCTCTTTAATTTCTTTGTTGACACATTGGTTTTTTGGCAGCATGTTATTTAGTTTCCATGTGTTTGTGCTTTTACCATGTTTCTTCCTGTAATTGATTCCTGGTTTCTTACTGTTGTGGTGGGAAAAAAGGCTTGATATAATTTCTATCCTCTTAAATTTGTTGAGATCTGTTTTGTGACCTAGTATGTGATCTATCCTGGAGAACGTTCCACGTGCACTTGGAAAGAATATGTATTCTGCTGTTTTTGGGTGGAATGTCCTGCAGATATCTATTAAGTCCAACTAGTCTCTTTTATCATTTAAGGCCAGTGTTTTTTTATTGATTTTCTGTCTGGATGGTCTGTCCATTGATGTAAGTGGGATGTTAAAATTCCCTACTATTACTGTAGTATGGTCAGCTTCTCCCTTTATACCTGTTAATGTTTGCTTTATATATTTCAGTGCTCCTGTATTAAATGCATATATGTTAATAAGTGCAATATCCTCTTCTTGTATTGTTCCTTATGAATCTCTTCTTCTTATAAGGACACCAGTCCTATTGGATGAGGTCGCCACCTGTATGACCTCATTTATCCTTAATTACTTCTTTAAAGACACTATCTTCAAGTACAGTCACATTGGGGTTATGGCTTCAACATATGATTTTGGGGGGGGGGTCACAATTCAGTCTCCAGTAGTGATACTATTGTTCCCATTTTATAGAAAAGAAAATTTTATTGATTTTAATTTACCAGGTTCACCTAGCTGGGTAATGATGAAATTCAATCCACCTTTGTGTGATCTGGAGTGCATATTTTTGACCACTATGCGATACTGCCATGAGATGCAGTTTAGGTACATTTTCCTCTGTGTAGCTCCATTCTACACTCTAACTACGTAATTTAAGATTCTGACACTAGGCTTTCAGTTTTAGTTTTCAAGGTTGTTTTAAATTTTATCACTCTTTTCTGTCTCCTGAGCATTTTCATGAGAAGATGAGAGAAATTGCATTAGTGACTAGTAAATGATTTGGAGCCATTTGGACTAGCTAACTTCAGATCTCAACTATATTTTGTATGGTTAGAAATAATTGACTCTGGAATGGTATCAAATCTATAGCTTTTCTTATCAGATTATAGTTAGGTATATTCTGCCCCAAATAAAATACCTGCTTATTAACTGTTTCCTATTGATTATAGACAGAAAGATTAAAAAAATAAGGCATCAGAGATTCAGTTGTCAGAAAGGGTAGAAAGTTTCAGATTTGGACACTAGTTTGGAGGTGGACAAGCAACAGTGACTCGTCCTGGGTCTTAAGAGGTTGGGGTTAAGGTAGTGAAATTTCTACTGTTTAATATTAAGTTTTCTAGACTTCATAGAAGGTCTAAGGCATTAGGTAACATACATATGGTTCTAATTGTTGAAAGACAAAGGATGCAGAAACTGGGATCTATTAAATGTTCTGTTAAAATCAGTTGGGAAATGTTAGCTTGTATCAAAGGAAAAAAACAGCACAGACTGGCCAAAATAATAGGAAACTTACTAAAAATTGAGAAACCGAGCAGTAATAATGGCCTTCAAGTAAAGTTTGATCAGGACAGTTGTAATGCAGTTATTTTGGTTCTACTCTCCTTTGTATATCTGCTTCTTCCTCAGTTTGATTTTTTCATGATAGTAAAGCGGCAACAACAATCCCAGTTATTGTACCTGTACATCACATACTTCCGAGAAATAGAGATTATCTGTATACCAGAATTTACAGCATAAGATCTGAGATTTTCTCTGATTGTATTAGCCTAGATCACATGCTCATGAATGAGGCAATAATAGTGCTCAGAGTGTGGAATGCAATGATTAGCTTACACTAGATTTTGTACTCCATTCATGGGGCTGAAGGTAAATCCAGCTTTTCTAGAACTACATGGATGTAACATCATGGATGAGGGGTAGAATGGTTGTTAGGATGATAACCAAATGTCTATTATATTCACAAACATTCTTTTTAGTGGGCCCAAACCAAAATGTAAAAAATAAAGGGATTCCTTTAGAATAAATTATGTTTACCATCATTTATTTATGCATTTATTCACAATTTTCAAAAAAATTAACTGAGTGCCTATTATGTACTTGGACCCTGGCTGGAATTCAGAGATTAAAGAGCTCCCCCATCTAATGAGGGGGGGCAGACAAATAACAAGACAATATTAATTCAACATGGTAAGAGTAATTAAAAGTAAAATGGAAATGGGGCTGGAAGAAGTTGCTGCCACAGGCAGCTGGCATGAGAAAGACCAGATTGTTATTTGTCAGGAGACAAAAGAGAAAGGAGACACTGGAATTCCTGTAACGACCAGGAATGTAGCTGACAGGGTCTTGGTGCTCTGGCCAGGTGTCAGGCCTGAGCCTCTGAGGTGGGAGAGGAGAGTTCAGGACATTGGAACACTAGAGACCTCCCAGCCCCATGTAATATCAATCATCAAAAGCTCTCCCAGAGATCTCTGTCTCAACACCAAGACCCAGCTCCACTCAATGACCAGCAAGCTCCAGTGCTGGACACCCCATGCCAAACAACTAGCAAGACAGGAACACAACCCCAGCCATGAGCAGAGAGGCTGTCTAAAATAATAATAAGTTCACAGATACCCCAAAACACACCACCGGATGTGGTCCTGCCCACCAGAAAGACAGATCCAGCCACATCCACAAGAACATGGGCACCAGTCCCCTCCACCAGGAAGCCTACACAGCCCACTGAATCAACCTTGCCCACTGGAGGCAGACTCCAAAAACAATGGGAACTACGGACCTGCAGCCTGTGAAAAGGAGACCCCAAACACAGTAAGTAAAGCAAAATGAGAAGACAGAGAAATATGCAACAGATGAAAGAGCAAGGTAAAAACCCACCAGACCAAACAAATGAAGAGGAAATAGGCAGTCTACCTGAAAAAGAATTCAGAGTAACGATAGTCAAGTTGATCCAAAATCTTGGAAATAGAATGGAGGAAATACAAGAAACATTTAACAAGGACCTAGAAGAACTAAAGAGCAAACAAACAACGTTGAACAACACAATAAATGAAATTAAAAATTCTTTAGAAGGAATCAATAGAATAACTGAGGCAGAAGAATGGATAAGTGACCTGGAAGATAAAATAGTGGAAATACCTGCCGCAGAGCAGAATAAAGAACAAAAGAATGAAAAGAATTGAGGACAGTCTCAGAGACCTCTGGGACAGCATTAAATGCACCAGCCTTCGAATTATAGGGGTCCCAAAAGAAGAAGAGAAAAAGAAAAGGACTGAGAAAATATTTGAAGACATTACAGTTGAATACTTCCCTAATATGGGAAAGGAAATAGTCAAGTTGAGGGAGTGCAGAGAGTCACATACAGGATAAATACAAGGAGAAACATGCCAAGACACATATTAATCAAACTATCAAAAATTAAATACAAAGAAGAAATATTAAAAGCAGCAAGGGAAAAGCAACAAATCTTATACAAGGGAACTCCCATAAGGTTAACAGCTGATCTTTCAGCAGAAACTCTGCAATCCAGAAGTGAGTGGCAGGACATATTTAAAGTGATGAAAGGGAAAAACCTACCAGCAAGATTACTCTACCCAGCAAAGATCTCATTCAGATTCGACAGAGAAATTAAAAACTTAGAGACAAGCAAAAGCTAAGAGAATACCACACCACCAAGCCAGCTTTACAACAAATGCTAAAGGAACTTCTCTAGGCAGGAAATACAAGAGAAGAAAAAGACCTACAAATACAAACACAAAACAATTAAGAAAATTGTAATAGGAACATACGTACCAATAATTACCTTAAATGTAAATGGATTAAATGCTCCAACCAAAAGACATTGATTGGCTGAATGGATACAAAAACAAGACCCATATATATGCTGTCAACTAGAGACACACTTCAGACCTAGGGACACATACAGACTGAAAGTGAGGGAATGGAAAAAGATATTCTATGCAAATGTAAATCAAAAGAAAGCTGGAGTAGCCATTCTCATATCAGACAAAATAGAGTTTAAAATAAAGACTATTACAAGAGAAAAGAAAGGACAGTACATAATCATAAAGGGATCAATCCAAGAAGAAGTTATAACAATTGTAAATATTTATGCACCCAACATAGGAGCACCTCAATACATAAGGCAAATGCTAACAGCCGTAAGAAGGGAAATTGACAGTAACACAATAGTAGTAGGGGACTTTAACATCCTGCTATCACCAATAGACAGATCAACCAAAATAAAAATAAATAAGGAAACACAAGATTTAAATGACACATTAAACAAGATGGACTTAATTGAAATTTATAGGACATTCCAACCAAAAACATCAGAATACACTTTCTTCTCAAACAGTCATGGAACATTCTCCAGGATAGATCATATCTTGCAAGGGTCACAAATCAAGCCTTGATAAATTTAAGAAAATTGAAATTGTATCAAGTATCTTTTCTGACTACAATGCTATGAGACTAGATATCAATTACAGGAAAAAAACTGTAAAAGATACAAACACATGTAGGCTAAAAAGCACATTACTAAAAAACCAAGAGATCACTGAAGAAATCAAAGAGAAAATCAAAAAATACCTAGAAACAAATGACAATGAAACACGACCAACCCATAAACTATGGGATGCAGCAAAAACAGTTCTAAGAGGGAAGTTTATAGCAGTACAATCCTATCTCAAGAAACAAGAAAAATCTCGAAAAAATAACTTTAACTTACACCTAAAGCAATTAGAGAAAGAAGAACAACACCCCCCACCAAAGTTAGCAGAAGGAAACAAATCATAAAAATCAGATCAGAAATAAATGAAAAAGAAATGAAGGAAAAGATAGCAAAGATCCATAAACTAGATATAGAGGCCGGGGGTGGGGGGGAGGTCAAGCGTAGCCTCTTCTCCTTTACCAAGATGGTGGCTCGTCCGTGTTTTGCCACAGTTCCTACCTTATGAGCTTCGTTTCCTTACGCTGATAAGAGTGGAACAGAAAAAGCTGGCAGGCTGACAGAGGCGGCCTCAGGATGGACCTTCTGGCTACTGACCGTTTTGCTCTGGCTCACCCAGATCGTGTGGACTCCTGAGATCAACCATGAGCTCTGTCGCCGTTCTGACCCAAGAGAGCTTTGCTGAACACTGAAGTGGACTGGTTCTGCAACAAATCAAAGTTGCCACTTTAAATTCAGAGGAGGAGAGCGACCCTCCAACCTACAAGGATGCCTTCCCCCCGCTCCCTGAGAAAGCAGCTTGTTTGGAAAATGCCCAGGAACCTGCTGGCGTCTGGAATAACAAGATACGGCCCATCAAGCTTCTGTCATCACTCAGGTGTTCCATGTACCCCTGGAGGAGAGGAAATACAAGGACATGAACCAGTTTGGAGAAGGTGAACAAGCAAAAATCTGCCTTGAGATCATGCAGAGGACTGGCGTTCACCTGGAGCTGTCTCTTGCCAAAGACCAGGGCCTCTCCATCATGGTTTCAGGGAAGCTGGACGCTTTCATGAAAGCCCGGAGGGACATTGTCGCTAGATTGCAGACTCAGGCCTCAGCAACTGTTGCCATTCCCAAAGAACACCATCGCTTTGTTATTGGCAAAAATGGAGAGAAAGTGCAAGACTTGGAGCTAAAAACTGCAACCAAAATCCAGATCCCACGCCCAGATGACGCCAGCAATCAGATCAGGATCACCGGCACCAAAGAGGACATCGAGAAAGCTCGCCATGAGGTCCTGCTCATCTCCGCCGAGCAGGACAAATGTGCTGTGGAGAGGCTGGAAGTAGAGAAGGCATTCCACCCCTTCATCGCGGGACCGTACAATCGGCTGGTCAGTGAGATCATGCAGGAGACGTGAACACACATCAACATACCCCCGCCCAGCGTCAACCGGACCGAGATCGTCTTCACGGGGGAGAAGGAGCAGCTGGCTCAGGCTGTGGCTCGCATTAAGAAGATTTACGAGGAGAAGAAAAAGAAGACCACAACCATCGCGGTAGAGGTGAAGAAATCCCAGCACAAGTATGTCATCAGGCCCAAGGGCAATTCCCTGCAGGAGATCCTGGAAAGAACTGGAGTTTCTGTGGAGATCCCACCTTCAGACAGCATCTCAGAGACTGTGATACTTCGAGGCGAGCCTGAAAAGCTGGGACAGGCGTTGACTGAAGTCTATGCCAAGGCCAACAGTTTTACGGTCTCCTCCGTCTCTGCTCCTTCCTGGCTTCACCGTTTCATCATTGGCAAGAAAGGGCAGAATCTGGCCAGAATCATTCAGCAGATGCCAAAGGTCCACATCGAGTTCACAGAGGGCGAGGACAGGATCACCCTGGAAGGCCCCATGGAGGATGTAAACGTGGCCCAGGAACAGATCGAAGCCATGGTCAAGGACTTGATTAACCGTATGGACTACGTGGAGATCAACATCGACCACAAGTTCCACAGACACCTCATCGGAAAGAGCGGGGCCAACATAAACAGAATCAAAGACCAGTACAAGGTGTCGGTGCGCATCCCTCCCGACAGCGACAAGAGCAACCTGATCTGCATCGAGGGGGACCCACAGGGCGTGCAGCAGGCCAAGCGCGAGCTACTGGAGCTCGCCTCCTGCATGGAAAACGAGCGTACCAAGGATCTAATCATTGAACAGAGATTTCATTGCACAATCATTGGGCAGAAGGGTGAACGGATCCGTGAAATTCGGGACAAATTCCCAGAGGTCATCATCAACTTTCCAGACCCAGCACAGAAAAGCGATATTGTCCAGCTTAGAGGACCCAAGAATGAGGTGGAAAAATGCCCAAAATACATGCAGAAGATGGTGGCAGATCTGGTGGAAAATAGCTATTCAATTTCTGTTCCGATCTTCAAACAGTTTCATAAGAACATCGTAGGGAAAGGAGGTGCAAACATTAAAAAGATCCGGGAAGAAAGCAACACCAAGATCGACCTTCCTGCAGAGAACAGCAGCTCAGAGACCATTGTCATCACAGGCAAGCGAGCCAACTGCGAGGCCGCCCGGAGCCGCATTCTGTCCATCCAGAAAGACCTGGCCAACATAGCCGAGGTGGAGGTCTCCATCCCTGCCAAGCTGCACAACTCGCTCATCGGCACCAAGGGCCACCTCATCTGCTCCATCATGGAGGAATGCGGTGGGGTCCACATCCACTTCCCTGTGGAGGGTTCGGGAAGTGACACCGTGGTCATCAGGGGCCCTTCCTCGGACATGGAGAAGGCCCGGAAACAGCTCCTGCACCTGGCGGAGGAGAAGCAAACCAAGAGTTTCACTGTCGACATCCGCGCCAAGCCAGAGTATCACAAGTTCCTCATCGGCAAAGGGGGCGGCAAAATCCGCAAGGTGTGTGACAACACCAGAGCCCGCATCATCTTCCCGACGGCTGAGGACAAGGATCAGGACCTAATCACCATCATAGGGAAGGAGGACGCCGTCAGGGAGGCTCAGAAGGAGCTGGAGGCCCTGATCCAGAACTTGGACAACGTGGTTGAAGACTACATGCTGGTGGACCCCAAGCACCACCGTCACTTTGTCATCCGGAGAGGCCAGGTCCTGCGGGAGATCGCTGAGGAGTACGGCGGGGTGATGGTTAGCTTCCCACGCTCTGGCACGCAGAGCGACAAAGTCACCCTCAAGGGGGCCAAGGACTGCGTGGAGGTGGCCAAGAAGCGCATCCAGGAGATCATCGAGGACCTGGAAGCCCAGGTGACCATAGAATGCGCCATACCCCAGAAATTCCATCGATCGGTCATGGGCCCCAAAGTTTCCAAAATCCAACAGATTACTCGGGACTATAACGTTCAAATTAAATTCCCAGACAGAGAAGAGAACCCAGTGCACAGTGTGGAGCCTGCCGTCCAGGAGAATGGTGACGATGCGGGGGAGGGGAGGGATGGCAAGGAGGCCGAGCCTGGCTCCCCCAGGAGGTGCGACATCCCGACGGAAGGAGAAGTGTGAGGCCGCCAAGGAAGCCCTCGAGGCGCTGGTTCCCGTCACCATTGAAGTGGAGGTGCCCTTTGACCTTCACCGGTACATCATCGGGCAGAAGGGAAACGGGATCCGCAAGATGATGGACGAGTTTGAGGTGAATATTCACGTCCCAGCACCTGAACTGCAGTCTGACATCATTGCCATCACGGGCCTGGCTGCGAATTTGGACCGGGACAAGGCTGGGCTGCTGGAGCGGGTGAAGGAGCTGCAGGCAGAGCAAGAGGACCGGGCTTTAAGGAGTTTTAAGCTGAGTGTCACTGTAGACCCCAAATATCACCCCAAAATCATTGGGAGGAAGGGGGCAGTGATCACACAAATCCACCTGGAGTACGACGTGAACATCCAGTTTCCTGATAAGGATGATGGGAGCCAGCCCCAGGACCAAATTACCATCACAGGTACGAGAAGAATACAGAAGCTGCCCGGGATGCCATATTGAAACTCGTGGGTGAACTTGAACAGATGGTTTCTGAGGATGTCCCGCTAGACCACCGTGTTCACGCCCGCATCATCGGTGCCCGTGGCAAAGCCAGCCGCAAAATCATGGATGAATTCAAGGTGGACATTCGCTTCCCACAGAGTGGGGCCCCCGACCCCAACTGCGTGACCATGACGGGGCTCCTGGAGAACGTGGAAGAAGCCATTGACCACATCCTCAACCTGGAGGAGGAATACCTGGCCGACGTGGTGGACAGCGAGGCGCTGCAGCTGTACGTGAAGCCTGCCCCCCACGAGGAGTCTAAGGCGCCGTCCAAGGGCTTCGTGGTGCGTGACGCTCCCTGGACCGCCAGCAGCAGCGAGAAGGCTCCCGATATGAGCAGCTCCGAGGAGTTTCCCAGCTTTGGAGCTCAGGTGGCCCCCAAGACCCTCCCATGGGGCCCCAAACGATAATGATCAAAGAGCAGAGCCCTCTCCAGCCTGCTGACCTGAACCTGCCACATGATGGTTTGTCTCAATCTGACCCAGCGGCTGGACCCTCCATAAATTGTTGATGCTCCCCTTCCCCGAGGTCTCACAGCGAAGCCGGCGCCCCGCGTTGTGTGTGGCCCAGTCCCGGGCCTGGTGGCACCCAGCATAGCGCAGGACCTGCTCCCAGCCTTTGCTCTGGGCGGCTCTCCACTGTTGCTAACACTAAGGATGTCACTGGATGGTGTCACCCAGCACGTCGGTGAGGCTCTGGCCTCTGCCAGGAGAGCACCACAGGTGCAGCCGTCTACTTCCTGTGTCATGACCTCAGGAAATAAATTTCCTTGACTTTATAAAAGCCAAAAAAAAAAAATCCATAAACTAAAAGCTGCTCTTTGAGCTGATAAACAAAATTGATAAATCATTAACCAGACTCATCAAGAAAAAAAGGGAGAGGACTCAAATCAATAGAATTAGAAATGAAAAAGAAGTAACAACTGACCATGCAGAAATACAAAAGATCATGAGATATTACTACAAGCAACTCTATGCCAATAAAATGGACATCCTGGAAGAAATGGACAAATTATTAGAAAAGCACAACTTTCTGAGACTGAACCAGGAAGAAATATAAAATATAAACAGACCAATCACAAGCACTGAATTGAAACTGTGATAAAAATCTTCCAACAAACAAAAGCCCGGGACCAGATGGCTTCACAGGCAAATTCTATCAAATATTTAGAGAAGAGCCAACACCTATCCTTCTCAAACTCTCCAAAAATATAGCAGAGGGAGGAACACCCCCAAACTCATTCTACGAGGCCACCATCACCCTGATACCAAAACCAGATAGAGATGTCACAAAAAAAGAAAACTACAGGCCAATAACACTGATGAACATAGATGCAAAAGTCCCCCCCAAAATACTAGCAAACAGAATCCAATAGCACATTAAAAGGATCATACACCATGATCAAGTAGGGTTTATCCCAGGAATGCAAGGCTTCTTCAATATATGCAAATCAATCAATGCGGTACACCATATTAATAAACTGAAAGATAAAAATCATATGGTCATCTCAATAGATGCAGAAAAACCTTTCTACAAAATTCAACACCCATTTTGATAAAAACTCTCCAGAAAGTAGGCATAGAGGGAACATACCTCAACATAATAAAGGCCATATATGACCAGCTAACATCGTTCTCAATGGTAAAAAACTGAAACCATTTCCACTAAGATAAGGAAAAAGACAAGGTTCCCCACTCTCACCACTGTTATTCAACATAGTTTTGGAAGTTTTAGCCACAGCAATCAGAGAAGAAAAAGAAATAAAAGGAATCCAAATGAGAAAAGAAGAAGTAAAAGTGTCACTGTTTGCAGATGACGTGATACTATACATGGAGAATCCTAAAGATGCTACCAGAAAACTAGTATAGCTAATCAATGTGTTTGGTATAGTAGCAGGATACAAAATTAATGCACAGAAATCTCTTGCATTCCTATACGCTAATGATGGAAGGCCTGAAAGAGAAATTAAGGAACACTCCCATTTACCATTGCAACAAAAAAATAAAATATGTAAGAATAAACCTAGCTAAGGTGACAAAAGACATGTATGCAGAAAACTATAAGAAACTGATGAAAGAAATGAAAGATGATACAAACTGTTGGGGAGATTTACCATGCTCTTGAATTGGAAGAATCAACATTGTGGAAATGACTATAGAACCCAAAGCAATCTGAAGTTCAATGCAATCCCTATCAAACTACCAATGGCATTTTTCACAGAACTAGACCAAAAAATTTCATAATTTGTATGGAAACACAAAAGACCCCGAATAGCCAAAGCAATCTTGAGAAAGAAAAACGGAGCTGGAGGAATCAGGCTCCTGGACTTCACACTATAATACAAAGCTACAGTAATCAAGACAGTATGGTACTGGCACAAAAAAAGAAATAAAGATCAGTGGAACAGGATAGAAAGCCCAGAGAGAAACCCATGCACGTATGGTCACCTTATCTTTTATAAAGGAGGCAAGAGTACGCAAGAGTACACAGGTGCTGGGACAACTGGGCAGCTACATGTAAAAATGAAATTAGAACACTCCCTAATACCATACACAAAGATAAACTCAAAATGGATTAAAGACCTAAAAGTAAGGCCAGACACAATAAAACTCTTAGAGGAAAACATAGGCAGAACACTCTATGACATAAATCACAGCAAGTTCCTTTTTGACCCACCTGCTAAAGAAATGGAAACAAAACCAAAAATAAACAAATAGAATCTAATGAAACTTAAAAGCTTTTTCACAGCAAAGGAAACCATAAACAAGACGAAAAGACAACCCTCAGAATGGGAGAAAATATTTGCAAATGAAGCAACTGACAAAGGATTAATCTCCAAAATATACAAGTAGCTCATGAAGCTCAATAGTAAAAAAACAAACAACCCAATTCAAAAGTGGGCAGAAGACCTAAATAGACATTCCTCCAAAGAAGATATACAGATTGCTAACAAACACATAAAAGGATGCTCAACATCACTAATCATTAGAGAAATTAAATCAAAACTACAATGAGGTATCACCTCACATCTGTCAGAATGGCCATCATCAAAAAATCTACAGTCATTAAATGCTGGAGAGGGTGTGGAGAAAAGGGAACGCTCTTGCACTGTTGGTGGGAATGTAAATTGGTACAACCACTATGGAGAACAGTATGGAAGCTCCTTAAAAAACTAAAAATAGAACTACCATACGATGCAGCAATCACACTACTGGGCATATACCATGAAGAAACCATAATTCAAAAAGAGTCATGTACCACAATGTTCGTTGCAGCTCTATTTACAATAGCCAGGACACGGAAGCAACCTAAGTATCCATCGACAGATGAATGGATAAAGAAGATGTGGCACATATATACAATGGAATGTTACTCGGCCATAAAAAGAAACGAAATTGAGTATTTGTAGTGAGGTGGATGGACTTGGAATCTGTCATACAAAGTGAAGTAATCAGAAGGAGAAAAACAAATACCGTAACCTAACACATACATATGGAATCTAAAAAGAAAAAAAGGTCCTGAAAAACATAGGGGCAGTTCAGGAATAAAGACGCAGACATAGAGAATGGACTTGAGGACACGGGGAGGGGAAAGGGTAAGCTGGGAGGAAGTGAGAGAGTGGCTTTGACATATATACACAACCAAATGTAAAATAGATAGCTAGTGGAAGCAGCTGCATAGCACAGGGAGATTAGCTCAGCACTTTGTGACCACCTAGAGAGGTGTGATAGGGCAGGTGGGAGGTAGACACAAGAGGCAGGGGATACGGGGATATATGTATATGTATAGCTGATTCACTTTGTTATACAGCAGAAACTAGCACAGCAAAGTAAAGCAATTATTCTCCAATAAAGATGTTTAAAAAAAAAGGAAAATGGAATGGTTAGCATCATGGGCTCTGCTGCTGTACTGCCTGGGCTCCAGTCATTGCTTTTTACTCGGTGTTTGATATTTGTAGACAAAATCTATGAACCTATCCATTCTGCATGCATCATTTCCCCTTCTATGACCATAGGGAAGTCTACCTCCTCCCACAAAAAAAGCAAAACCCTCCATATGTAGTCTTGATCACGTTTTCCTGCCCATCTTTTCAGGAATATTTACTTTATAAACCTTAGTTTCCTTTCAACAAAGTAGGGAGAACAGTACTACTTTTCTTATAAGGGATGTCCTAATTATTAAATATCATAATGCATGTAAAGGGTTTAAAATAACTCCAGCCAAATAAGAAATGCTAAACAATATTAACTATAACTATTTATGGTAGAACTGTGTTCAGTGTTCTATGGAAGTACAGAGATCTGGACTCTAAGCTAGTCTTTATTTGTCCTTTAGCTGAATGATTCATATAAATATTTGAAGGTTTATCTCAGGCTTACCTCCTATTCTGGATTGGAGTAAGTGATCCCCCCGGTTCGCCCCAGTAGTTCCCTGGGAATAACACCATTGTACAGAGTACTTATCACAGAGGGTTGTATCTTCCTGTTTACTTCTCTGTTTTTCTGAGTATTTTGTAAGCTAGTGGTTCTCAGACTTTAGCTTGCAGGAGAATGACTGAATTTAATCTCAGAGTTTCAGGGATAAAGCCTGAGAGCTTGTATTTTTTACAAATTGCAGGTAAAGGTGAGGTTGCTGGTCCAGAGACCACATTTTGAGAGTTGCTACTATAAGCTTCTGCAGGCCTTCTCCAACCAGACTTAGCACAGTGAAAGGCCAAGGGACTCTACTTGCTTCTTTGTTGGCAGCAAAATCATGTTCCATATATAGTTCTCCCCTTCACTTTTATTCTTCTGAAATGTCTAGTACTCATATGCGCTCTTGCTCCTCTTAAAGGATAGTCTTGTATTAATGATTTGCACCTTTATGAAATTATATAAGGCAGTGCTGCCAGAGAGAAAACCCATCTCCTAAAATGCTCTCTAGCTTAAAAAAAAAAAAAAAGAGACAAACATTTAAGTATCTTTTTGTTTCTTCATTTGCCTAAATTCTTTCCAGCCATAGGCACTGTTTATTCTGCTTAGGTGATTTCAGGTTTGTTTTTTTCACCTCACTATTTCTTCTATTTTGTCAGTTAAAAGGTATTACATAGATATGAGTTACTGAGGTGTTTGGAAGAAGAAGAAGATGATTATGATGAATGCTAACATTTGTCCTTCCAGGTACTGGGCTAAGGACAATTAACTCGTTCAATTCTCACAACACATATATGAATAGAGATTCTATTATTTGCTTGTTACTGATGAGGAAACCGACACTTGCCTCAAGTCACATGGGTGGTAACCCAGAAATCTACCAAGGATTTTATTACTAGGACTAAGTAAATGAGCATGATTAGATCTGTAAAAAAAATCATATGCCCACATATTCTTTGGTTCTAAAAGTTGTTAGGAGGATAAATAGCTATAATATATTATAAAAATTATCTTTAATTTGCTGAAATAATTGTGTATTGGTTTCCTATATTGAGTATTGGGGACAATTATATGTGTGCTGTGTCAATATGCAAATTTTCCTTTTGTTCCTTTAAGGCTGGAAAGTATTCTGGAAATTTGAATTTTCAAAGTCAAATTATGTTTGCACCTCTTTGGACTAAAGTCCAATATTCAGTTAAAAGAATAAGATGTAAATATTAATGTTCAAAAGAACATAACCAATTTTTGCCTTTAAGTGTTATTTGAAGTGTATAGCCAATTGTTACATCAGTCTATCATTATATATATTGAATAGTCAGTTCTTTTAACACCATATAATAGCCCACGGCTATATAAAACTATATGAAACATGAGAAATGGTCTTATCTATCATGATTATTGAACTCACAATTGGTTAGGCCAGACTCAGACACCAGGAACACCAGCCAGATTGATTCAGATTGGTTCACCAGTTGGATTGACTCAGAGGAGAACAATCCAGTCAGAATGTTGTGCTCAGTGTTTGGACACCATGGTAGCAGGTAATAAGAGTACAGCTGCTACTAGTGCAAACATTTATTGAGTGCCAGGCACTTTTTAAAGTTCTAAGCACTTTAAAATATTAAACCATTCAATTGTCATACAAATTATGTTTGTTATCACCCCCATTTTACAAATGAAGAAACTGAATCTCAAAAACGTTAAATAATTTGTTTATGGCCACACAGTAACTGGTGACACTGGCAATTGACTCCAGGTAAGTTGCCTTCAGAATAACCATGTGGAAGGTTCATGATGAAATAGTGTGTAGCTGGTACATCATGCAGGGAATCCTAAAGTCAGTAAGGTGTGAGGAAAACAAAGAAATCCTGATGAGCCTTGGGGAAGATAGGTTTTTAGTTAACTCTTGAAGTTCAGAAGCAGGCTCCAGTTTTGGGGAGAATTGGTAAGGCTAAGCCAAAGCCCCGGATTCAGGTTTCCTAAGATTTCTAATTCCCCATCTTCTTTAGGTAAGTGCTGTGGTAGGGAGTGACACTGCTGATTTTTCCAGTATTTATTCCAGAATTTATTTATATAATGGCATTAAGACCCATAATATGGAGTGTGGTTCTCTCTAAGCGGGAAGATATTAAAAGCTTTTCCTGAAAGTAGTATCCAGTTCTTCATTGCTCTGAGAAAATTCCTGATTTCAAATTATATCAGGGAGTTAGCTAAAGAAATTTAGAAACTTACTAAGACAAAATGGCAACAGATGAGACAAGATTAGGGCCAGAAAAACATGTAGGGGGAATTCCCTGGTGGTCCAGTGGTTAGGACTCTACACTTTCACTGCTGGGGCCCGGGTTTGATCCCTGGTCGGGGAATTAAGATCCCACAAGGCTAGTGGTATGGCCAAAAATAAAACAAACAAAAAAACCATGTAAGCGTTCAGGACTCATGGCCATCCTTGCATATAAAGCACTTTGTGCAAATTAGAAAAAGTTATTCCTTCTTCCCAGAGGTAGCCTGATGAGTACACTATAGGAGGGATTCAACTCCACCTGCTCCACTGGCTGAGGCCCCAGGCCCATGGGGTCCTTTAATTAACTTTGCATTAAAAATTGTTTCTTTGTATAGATTTAATGTAGTCCCTATAAAATTAAAAAATTTAATGCATTTTCCACAGAAATACAAAAAAAAAATTCTAAAAATTTGTATGGAGCCACAAAAGACCCAACATAGCCAAAGCAATCCTGAGAAAGAAAAACATAGCTGGAGTTATCATACTTACTGATTTAAAACTATGCTACAAAAGTAATCAAAACAGTATGGTACTGGCATAAAAATAGACACATAGACCCGTGAAACAGAATCAGGAGCCCAGGAATAAACCCGTGAATATAGGTCAACTAATATTTGACAAAGGAACCAAGAATATTCAATAGGGAAAGGATAGTGTCTTCAATAAAAGGTGCTGAGAAAACTGAAACTGGATAATCACAGGCAGAAGACTAAAATTGGACAACCCCTATCTTACACTACTCACAACAATGAACTCAAAGTGGTTAAAGACTTAAATATGAGACCTGAAACTGTAAAACTCCTGGGAGAAAACCTAGGGAAAAACCTCCTTGACATTGGTCTTAGTAATGATTTTTTTTTATATGACATGAAAAACACAGTAACAAAAGCAAAAATCAACAAACGGAACTATATCAAACTAAAAAGCTTCTGCCCAGCAAATGAAACAATCAACAAAATGAAAAGGTAATCCATGAAATGGGAGAAAATATTTTCAAGTCACATATCTGATATGGGATTAATATGAAAATATATAAGGAACTCATACAACTCAATAGCAAAACCATGAACAATCCTATTAAAAAATGGGCAGAGGAATGGAATAGATAGTTTTCCAAAGAAGACATATGAATGGGTAATAGGCACATGAAAAGGAGTTCAACATCACTAAATCATCAGGGAAATTCAGGTCAAAACCACAATTAGAGATCACCTGACACCTGTTAGAATGGCTATTATCTAGAGAAAACAAATGTTGATGAGGGTGTGGAGAAAAGGGATCCTTTGTGTACTGTTAGTGGGAATGTAAATTGGTGCACCCACTATGGAAAACAGTATGGAAATTCCTTAAAAAATTAAAAATACAACTACCATATGACCCAGAAATCTCACTTCTGGGCATGTATTCAAAGGAATTAAAATCAGGATCTTGTAGAGCTATCTGTCCTCCCACGTTAATTGCAGCATTAGTCACAATAGCCAAGATATGAAAACAACCTAAGTGTCTGTCAATGGATGAATGGATAAAGAAAATGTGATATATATATATATATATATATATATATATATATTTATTTATTTATTTATTTATTTATATATAAAATAAATACTATTTAGCCACAAGAAAGAAAGAAATCCTGCCATTTGTGACAACTTGGATGAAACTTTAGGGCATTATGCTAAATGAAATAAGTCAGACAGAAAGAGACAAATACTATATATAGCACTTAGTTATATAGTTATAACATATATAAGTTTTCAACTATAATCTCTTCAAATATTTTCTCAGTCCCTTTCTTTTTCTCTTCTTCTTCTGGGACCCCTATAATTCGAATGTTGGTGCGTTTAATGTTGTCCGAGAGGTCTCTGAGACTGTCCTCAGTTCTTTTCATTCTTTTTTCTTTATTCTGCTCTGCAGTAGTTATTTCCACTATTTTCTCTTCCAGGTCACTTATCCATTCTTCTGCCTCAGTTATTCTGCTATTGATTTCTTCTAGAGAATTTTTAATTTCATTTATTGTGTTGTTCATCATTGTTTGTTTGCTCTTTAGTTCTTCTAGGTCCTTGTTAAATGTTTCTTGTATTTCCTCCATTCTATTTCCAAGGATTTGGATCATCTTTAGCATCATTACTCTGAATTCTTTTTCAGGTAGACTGCCTATTTCCTCTTCATTTGCTTGGTCTGATGGGTTTTTACCTTGCTCCTTCACCTGTTGTGTGTTTCTCTGTCTTCTCATTTTGCTTAACTTACTGTGTTTGGGGTCTCCTTTTCTCAGGCTGCAGGTTTGTAGTTCCCATTGTTTTTGATGTGTGCCCCCAGTGGCTAAGGTTTGTTCAGTTGGTTGTGTAGGCTTCCTGGTGGAGGGGACTGGTGCCTGTGTTGTGGTGGAGGAGGCTGGATCTCATCTTTCTGGTGGGCAGGACTGTGTTTGCTGGTGTGTTTTGGGGTGTCTGTGACCTTATTATGATTTTAGGCAGCATGTCTGTTACTGGGTGGGGTTTTGTTCCTTTCTTGCTAGTGGTTTGGCATAGGGTGTCCAGCACTGTAGCTTGCCGGTTGTTGAGTGGAGCTGGGTCTTAGCCTTGAGGTGGAGATCTCTGGGAGAGCTTTTGCTGTTTAATATTACATGGAGCTGGGAGGTCTCTGGTGAACCAATGTCCTGAAGTCGGTTCTCCCACCTCAGGGGCTCAGGCCTTACACCCAGCTGGAGCACCAAGACCCTGTCAGCCACATGGCTCAGAAGAAAATGGAGAAAAAAAGAAAGAAAGAAGGAAAAAAATATATATATATATACAGTTATTAAATAAAAAATAGAAAATAATTATTAAAAATAAAAAAAGTAAAAAAGGAAGAAGAGAGCAACCAAACCAAAAAACAAATCCACAAGTGCTAAAAGCTATACTAAAAAAAAGGAAAAGGACAGACAGAACCCAGGACAAATGGTAAAAGCAAAGCTATACAGGCAAAATCACACTAAGAAGCATACACATATACCCTCACAAAAAGGGAAAAAGAAAAAAAAATATCATTGCCCTCAAAGTCCACCGCCTCAATTTGGTATGATTTGTTGTCTATTCAGGTATTCCACAGATGCAGGGTACATCAAGTTGACTGTGGAGATTTAATCCACTGCTCCTGAGGCAGCATGGACACAGATTTTCCTTTCTCTTTGCCCAGCTCCTGGGGTTGGCCCTGCCTCTGCGTGTAGGTCACCTGAGGGCATCTGTTCTTCACTCAGACAGGACGGGGTTAAAGTAGCAGCTGTTTAGGGGGCTCTGGCTCACTCAGGCCGGGGGGTAGGGAGGGGTATGGAATGTGGGGCAAGCCTGCAGTGGCAGAGGCTGGCATGACGTTGCAACAGCCTGAGGTGCAATGTGTGTTCTCCAGGGGAAGATGTCCCTGGATCATGGGACCCTGGCAGTGGTGGGCTGCAGAGGCTCCCAGGAGGGGAAGTGTGGATAGTGACCTGTGCTTGCACACAGGCTTCTTGGTGGCTGTAGTAGCAGCCTTAACGTTTCATGCCCATCTCTGGTGTCTGCGCTGATAGCCGCGGCTCACACCTGTCTCTGGAGCTCATTTAGGTGGTTCTCTGAATCCCCTCTCCTCGTGCACCCAGAAAAAATGGTCTCTTGCCTCTCAGGCAGGTCCAGACTTTTTCCTGGACTCCCTCTGGGCTAGCTGTGGTGCACTAGCCCCCTTCAGGCTGTGTTCACGCAGCCAACCCCAGTCCTCTCCCTGCGATCTGACCGAAGCCCGAGCCTCAGCTCCCAGCCCCCGCCTGCCCCGGCGGGTGAGCAGACAAGCCTCTCGAGCTGGCGAGTGCTGGTCGGACAGATCCTCTGTGCAGGAGTCTCTCCGCTTTGCCCTCTGCACCCCTGTTGCTGCACTCTCCTCCGTGGCTCCGAAGCTTCCCCCCTCTGCCACATGCAGTCTCCGCCTGCAAAGGGCTCCTAGTGTGTGGAAACCTTTCCTCCTTCACAGCTCTCTCCCACTGCTGCCGGTCCCATCCCTATTCTTTTGTCTCTGTTTATTCTTTTTTCTTTTGCCCTACTCAGGTACGTGGGGAGTTTCTTGCCTTTTGGGAGGTCTGAGGTCTTCTGCCAGCATTCAGTAGGTGTTCTGTAGGAGTTGTTCCTCATTTAGGTGTATTTCTGATGTATTTTTGGGGAGGAAGGTTATCTCTGCATCTCACTCCTCTGCCATCTTGAAGGTCTCCAAGTCTAACCTTTTTTCCCCTTCTCTTTTCCTTTGTGATTAGTCTGGTGTCACTTGCTCAAAGGGTGCCTCAAGCAGAGGCCTCGCACCTGGCACTTCAGACAGAGTTCCCATGGCCAGGGGCTGTACCTGACACCTCAGCTCAACAGGCCATGTGCAGACCGTGCACATGACAATCAGTCTAAGATGGCGGCGGTGGGCTGTGTGCCTAGCCTAGTCTTCTTCACCAGAATCTTTTTTGCAATTGTTACTTTGTCTCCATGGAGTAGAGATCTATTTATCTTATCTTATCTATCTATCTATCTATGTATCTATGTATCTATGTATCTATGTATCTATGTATCTATCTATGTATCTATGTATCTATGTATCTATCTATCTATCATCTAAATATCTATCATAATACTTAAAGGAGGAATTTATAAAAGTGACAACAAAAGATTTCATTTAGAATGACTAAATCCACGTTACAGACTGAGAACCACACAGTTAATTTAGTTAGGCCAACCACAGTGGGCATCCTAATTTATAATTCCTTCTTGCTGAGGAATTATTAGAAACTCTTTAGGTGTGTTTATTGGAAGTGTCTCTTTCTTGATCTATTCCAGAGCATCTTCTTTTTCTATTTGTGTGCTCATTTCATCTTATGCTCTAGACCAGCACTGTCCAATACAAGTATAACATGAGCCACATCTGTAATTTTAAATTTTCTTGAAGCCATGTTAAAAAATAAAGAAGTAAAATTAATTTTTAATAGTATAGTTTATTTAACTCAGTATATCCAAAATATTTTAATTTCAGTATGTAATCAATATAAAAATTACTGTTGAGATCCTTGATATTTTTGGGCACTAGGTCTTTAAAATACAATGTATATTGTACACTTATATAGTTCATCACAATTTGGTCTAACCACATTTCAGCCTACTGTATTGGGATGAGGAGCTCCAGGCCTTCCAAGTTGGAAGGATTTCTTACTTAGGTTTGCCCTAAAAATGCTTGCAATGTACAGATATAAAGAATATAATGCATACAGTGAAACATTAACTCCACTCTGTGGCAACTTCATCTCTCTCCAGCTATATCTCATCCAACCTCTACAACTACCATTTTCTGGTGGTTTAATGTCTAACCATCTTCTCCTTCATCTTGTATTCTTTTGTTCCTCCTCTTGGCATTTTTGATATTAACACTTCTTACTTCTTGGGTGCTACATAAGAGTATGCTTTTAGAAAATGTTGACACGTTAGCTAATAATTACATTATTCAAAATGGCTAACTAAAAAAAAGAAGTGGGGTCTTCCCTGGTGGCGCAGTGTTTGAGAATCTGCTTGCCAATGCAGGGGACACAGGTTTGAGCCCTGGTCTGGGAAGATCCCACATGCCACGGAGCAACTAGGCCTGTGAGCCACAACTACTGAGCCTGCGCGTCTGGAGCCTGTGCTCTGCAAGAAGAGAGGCCGCAATAGTGAGAGGCCCATGCACCGTGATGAAGAATGGCCCCCACTTGCCGCAAACTAGAGAAAGCCCTCGCACAGAAATGAAGACCCAACACAGCCAAAAATAAATAATTTTTAAAAATAGAAGTGATAAGGAGAAAGCATCTGCTTTATAGCTAGAGATTAATTTTGGTTAATTGTCCAAATATAAGATAGTTGAATTTTAAATACATTGGATATTAACTAAAAGATATGGATTTAGACTTTGGCTGTAATATTGAGTGCTTCTTTTTTGGTATGATTATAAAATGAAGGTAACAGCCCTTGTTTTTAGCTTGTATAGAATACTTAATGTTGCAATAATGTAGTGGATTTTTACTGACTTATTATTGTGAATGGGTGCACTTTGAGCTGTTTTCCAGAAGTTGTGGAAGATTTATATGCCCTTTCAATTTGGAGAGCAAAGTTTCCCCACAGATCACACAACAGTGGACACAGATGTGTGGAGATATTAGAGCAGCTGGGTTGTGCCTGGGGTAGCCCAGACAGAGCCTTTGGCTTCATCTCAGCCTGGAGCAACCTCATCCATTATCCCAGAGTACTGTGTAAATATTGTTTTCTTTGTGAGCCAAGATTTGGTAAAGTTTGGGAAGCTCTGTCATAGTAGATCAAAATTTCACTTCCCTTTTTAACATACATGAGATTCTACTCAAGGTAGAAAATGTGTTAGAATGTCAAAAAATTATAGTATTTTCCCCCAATATCCCTTTCCATAGGTAATTGTGTTTCCTGAGTTTACAAGTTTACAAGTAAAGTTTGCTTTATTTTGTGATTCTCCTTAAACCTACTAAGTTTGTTTTCCCAACTTGTAAAAATCATACACTGTTAATAATTACAAATCTTTTAAAATATTATTTGAGATAAAAAGCATTTTAAATGTAAAAAAATCAATCAAAATAAAGGGTAGTTATTTATTTTCAAAATATATATGTTTTCCAATTTTGATATATTCCTTTGGGATATATCCTCTCTACAAAAATAAATCACTAAAAATATTTTAGTTTTGAAATATTGATAAAGTATGAACAAATGGCATATTATTATTTGCTCAAAGAGAAATACTCCAAATATCATCAATTCCTATTTCTTCTTAGTTATCTGATGTTCTCATTTTTCACTCACATGTTTCACTCACATGTTTCACTCACAAGTGTTATGCTCTTAATATTGAAATAATAGAGTGGATCTTTAACACCCTTAAAGAGGTCCTTCACCTATGTGACTTAGTGAGACAAAAAGAGGGTAAAAAGACATTTAAGGTCACATAGAGAGTTACTATGGAACTTAGAGTCATGTTTCTATTGTTGTCTTTGGTGTCATGGAGAACCTTCAAATTTGTTTTCATTTTCCTTCATTCTGCTTAAAGTCTTTGAGTATGACCAGACCCACAGATTTAATGATAGTGTCTCACAGAGATTAAATAAAGGATGCTCATATTAGCATCACAACATAGATAGGTTCTTTTTAAAGAAGCTAAAAATATTTCTTGATTCCTTCAGAAAAAAAGTTTTTACTTAATGGAACAAAAGCTATAATGGCAGTATTTAAAATGCTCAGCTTGTTAATATTCTCCTGGTAGTAGTTCTATTAGAAACATTACTTTCTTTATTTTTGATCATAAAAATTATTTAGTTATAGATAATCATGAATATTTTTCTCAATTATAAAAATTGTAGCAAAAAAGTAGCAAAGTCAATTTACATAATAATACAATTTCTTCATTCTCTAATTTACCTCTTTTTCTTATTTGCAAAGGTTAGTAAATTATTCCTTTAAGAAAAGAAGCGAATTTGATATAAAAGAGGAACCTATAAGAAATGAACTTAGATGGCCAAAAATTTGAGTTGAATTTATTGAAGTAAGTAACCATAGGCTTATTGGGTAAACATTTTGAATTATCTTGTTAAATGATCTTAACTTTCCAATCAAAGTTGTTCTTGAAGGGGAAAAAATTTATTTTTTTCATGTGATGAAAGATCAAAATATGCCTATTTTTCTCACTACATTTGAATTTGATTTCTACTTAAAGAATTTGAATACATATGGGTAATCCTCATTAAACCTGGTGCGTGTGCTCTGTCTTGAAGTCAGCCTCTGCAAGAACTCACGGTCAAAGACACAAGTCTAACTCCAAAAGCCTTGAACAATGGACTACAGAAACTTAGGTTATATTTTCTTTGTATAGGAATCTTATATGTAGCTTATCATAGAGCATAACTTCCTAAAAGTTCTCTTTATACCTCCCTCCATCTCCCCAAGTTTCAGACTCATGTTACCTGAAAACTGGGTTTGCTTCTTGGTGGGTATCAAGCCAAATGACACAACCAAGTCAAAGAGTGGGAGAAGGAAGGATTTTATTACTTGCAGTAAGAAAGGAGAACATCAGAGATATTTCCCAAAGCAATGTCTCTCCGAAAAACAAAATGAGGGAAGTTTTAAGCTAAGGGTGCCTTCATATTCATGAAGGGGCTTGTGCAAAGGAGAATTCAGCATAGAATTGGGGCAAAAGTCATCACAGGTTGACAAGGTCCAGGTCCTAGTTGATTGGAATGATGAAGACCAGTAAGGGTCAGCATTATCAATTCTCTGGCTGCAGGTAGTTTGGTGGTTGAGTACTCAAGAGAGTTTGAATCCTGCAAAACAGCTCAAGTATGTGCATTAGACTAATCTTGACCTTTGAAACAGTTAAGACTAGGAGACTTAACTGATTTTTTTGTCTCTGATATGGTTATTTCCCTAGTCTGGTAATAACTGTTCTTACATTCTATTGTTCTCTTAAAATCATTAATTACTGAGACCTGCTCTTCCGCATGGGCAAGCATTGTGACCAGGCTTAGATCACAAAATGGCTTAGGCCTAAAATGGATTCTCTTATGTCAAGAAAGCTATGTCTGGTTGTCTTCCTCTGAGAACTCCCTATTCTATCTGCCTACAATGATAACTGCTAGAAACCTCTCCTGTCCTTCTATACAATCTCCTCACCAACATATTGTCAATGTCCACTTCTTTTTCACCCCTCTCCTCTTCTGAGCCAAACTGTGGTCCTTCCTGCTGCTCAAGGAATTTGTTCATTCATTCAGCAGATATTTATTGAGCATCTCCTGTGTGTCTGACACCATCCTTAGTACTAGGACAGAGTAGAGAATTATAATCCCCATTTTATCTGGTAAACTTTTTCTTTTTCCAAATTATGAAAGATCCAACTCCAATAGACAAAGAAGACTTTAATGATTTATATAATCGAACAGACATGATTCAGAACCCAAAAGATATCCTAAGAGTCCTCTTTTCTACTCTGCTTCCCCTCTAGATTGGCTCCATTTTCAGGCTCTGCTGGCTGGCCTTGCAGAGCTTCTGTCTCACAGCATGATAATACTCATTCCGGCATAAGAGATACTCCACTTTCATGGTGCTGCAAAGAAAATTTTAGAATTGAGCTTATTGGTCCTGACTTGACAATTTGTATCTGGTGCCCACTCTAAAAAATCACCAATGTGGCCAAGAGATGGACTGTGTTGCTTGGCTCAGCCTACGGCTGTTTTGTTACTGGATCCCAGAAGTAGAGTTAGTTTTAGCTGAAGCAAATTGGGCTGAGAATGTGAAAGGGATGGTTGCCCTGGAAGGAAGTGAATATGAATGCATTCAGGGTATTCAAAAGACGACAGTCCATGCCACAGCTCTTATTGCTTTCCCCTAGAGGACCCAATCTCCCCTCCCCATGTTAATAAACAGTGCCATCTGTCTTGTTCCATATAAATTTTAAGCTTCATCCAGTCCGATTTCACATCCAATGCAGGAATTCCTTCTATATCCTTAAGAAATTCAAACCTTCATTTGAGAATCACCAAAGAGAGAGTTCATTGTCTAGAGAGTTGGCCTGATTCTCTAAGCTATAGAATTGGGCCTCTGCTCATTTTCCACTCCATACTTGGCTTGATGTGGAGTTACAAAAAAAAAGTTGTGAATGCTTAGAGTAGATAGTTCTATTATTCTTCAATCATAATATACTTGAAAAACTTGCATGTAGACATATGCATGGTATTACTAAAGATTGAACTACTCTGGCTAATATAACCAGAAGATAAAAATCTAAATTGTTTCCATTTGCTCTTATTTGAAAGGATAATTATTCAAGCAGAGCTTTTTACTACAATGAGAGTGGTGATCTATGATAATATTTAGAGAGCCTTGCATTCTGATGACATGCAAGTTTGAGACATTTAAATATAATTTTATGTACTAAAATTGTGCTTTAGGAAGAAGCCACTAAATATACAAATAGTCGTGAATGTAAATTATACATCTAGTTTCATCTTCCTCAATTTCATATCTGATTTGTATATAGGCTTTCATGTCTGAGAATGAAGCCAAAAGTGGAAAAAAGGGGTCTTTCCTAAACAATATTGTAATAGTTTCAAAAAGGTTGCACTGGTAACACAAATAGATAGAATAATGAAACTTCTCAGATAGCAATTGTGTGACACATGCTCTGAGAGCCAGTGTCTCAAAGAGTCACAGTGACAGAGATTGGTAACTTGATTTTTCTGGCCCTACGTGTTTTGGAAGGCACTAAATGTTGGACTGCTTGGGAGGAGCTAGAAGGGCCTTAACACACATACAGCACCTGCTATTCACGTACATCAAACAATGCTGAGGGGCCAGTGCTTTTGGATAACAAAGCAAAAGTAGTACAATCACTAGTTCCAGATGGAACTAAGAGATTAAATGATTTCCCTAGGGTTATACTGAAGTTAAAGTTGGAATTAGAGGACTAGGCCCAGGGATAACTCTGCAAGAAGCACTGTTTTAACCCTTGCCTTCATACTGCAGGAAATTTATGTAAGGGCAGAGATTAGGTTTTATCTGTTCACCTATAATGAAGCTTCTTGAGAAATAGCTCACAGTAGCTGATTGTCAGAGAGAGGAAGCCTGTTAAGAGACATATATCTGCTTGCCTTATAATGTGATGCTAAGGTTTTGCTGCAATATATATATATATATTTTTAACATCTTTATTGGAGTATAATTGCTTTACAATGGTGTTAGTTTCCGCTTTATAACAAAGTGAATCAACTGTACATACACTTACGTTCCCACATCTCCTCGCTCTTGCATCTCCCTCCCTCCCACCCTCCCCATCCCACCCATCCAGGTGATCACAAAGCACCAAGCCGATCTCCCTGTGCTGTGCGGCTGCCTCCCACTAGCTATCTATCTCACGTTTGGTAGTGTACATATGTCCATGCCACTCCCCCACTTTATCATAGCTCACCCTTCCCTCTCCCCATATCCTCAAGTCGATTCTCTAGTAGGTCTGTGTCTTTATTCCTGTCCTGCCCCCAGGCCCTTCACTACACTTCTTTTTTTCTTAGATTCCATATATATGTGTTAGCATACGGTATTTGTCTTTCTCTTTCTGACTT
>RJWK010018047.1:0-33713 GCA_004363435.1 Platanista minor | reverse complement strand
AGAGAGTGGCATGGACATATGTACACTACCAAACGTAAAATAGATAGCTAGTGGGAAACAGCCGCATAGCACAGGGAGATCAGCTCAGTGCTTTGTGATCACCTGGATGGGTGGGATGGGGAGGGTGGGAGGGAGGGAGGAGATATGGGAACATATGTATATGTATAATTGATTCACTTTGTTATAAAGCAGAGACTGACACCATTGTAAAGCAATTATACTCCAGTAAAGATGTTAAAATAAATAAATAAATAAATAAAATAAAGAGATTTATGAAACACAGCAGTGAATTACAATGTACATTTCTTATTGGATCCTCATTCAAAACACCTGGGCAAAATTTAGACAATGGAAAAATCTAAATGCAGATTATACATAGATCCTTAAATTTTACAGGTACATACTAAAATCTTTATGAAAATGATAAGATTTCACAAACTTGCTTCAAAATCATTTTTGGTAAAGAATGGGTATTGTTATACATGAAACAAGATTGGCCATGAGTTAACAATTGTTGCTACTGAGTAATGAGCACATGGGTTTTTGTTTTTTGTTTTTTGTTTTTGTGAATGTATTTTTTTTTTACATTTTTATTGGAGTATAATTGCTTTACAATGGTGTGTTAGTTTCTGCTTTATAACAAAGTGAATCAGTTATACATATACATATGCTCCCATATCTCCTCCCTCTTGCGTCTCCCTCCCTCCCACCCTCCCTATCCCACCCATCCAGGTGGTCACAAAGCACTGAGCTGATCTCCCTGTGCTATGCGGCTGCTTCCACATGGGGGTTTATTATGCTCTCTTTTTACTCTTCTGTTTATTTGAAATTTCCCGCAACAAAAACTTAAAAATATATTGAAGTAGAAAGGTAAATATTGTTTGCCTGTGTAAAACTAAAATGATTGAAATTTGTATGTAGCAGAAAGTTTTTCATGTCTCATAAACAGTGAAACAAGTCTTACGGTCTTGATTTCCACTTGTCAGCTGTGCATCAGCTTCAAATCCTGTGACATGTAAAAGTAAGTGGGACATGGGGAATTGCCATCAGATGTGGATCTTCCCATCATTGAAGCAAGTAGCTGAAGGTATGTTACAGATAGACACACAATGTTTCCTGAGATTCTCTGAGCTGGCCTGCCAAGGGGCCCCATTATCTACATTAGTATCCCCAAGCTCATTCCATGATTTGGCTCACTTTTTTCTCTTGTCCAAGCTCTGTTACTCCCCAGTTATTCAAATTCCCTGTGGACAGGTGTCTAGCCCAACAAATGTTTAAATGTGGTGGGGAAGATAAGCCCAAATGACACCACAAAGCTGTAATACCAGGTGTGACAGAACATGCTTCCCCAATATCCATTTTTTCTGTCTTCCTTCCCAATAGTATTTCAATATGTATAATTTAAAATCCTCACCTTTCCAGACTCTCTTACAAGAGGGTTGGCCATATGACATAGCCCTGGCCTATGAACATTAAGTGAAAGAATTTGAAAGGGGATTCTGGGAATACTCTTTCAAAAAAAAAAAAAACAAACTCATTTCATTCTTCCCTTTCCAGTTTTCCTGCATGGATTGCGGCATGGTAATGATACCCAGTGTTGCAACTGCCATATTGCAACCACGGGAACAAAAGCCACATGCTAAAGATGACAGAGCAGGAACTTAGAAAAGGAGCCTTTTTCATCAATCAGCTGATGTGAAGTGCCATGAAGTGCCTACTCCCCAGTTCTTATGATATGAAAAAACTGGATCCCTATTTTCTTAAGCTATTGCCATGAGATTTCTGCTATATAAAGCTAAAAGCAATCCCTAACTGATATATTAGGTTATTAAATGTCCAAACTGTGAAAAATATGACCCTTATTAATAAATTCCCAGGGAAAAACTCAAGGTCCAAAAATTAAATCTACATTGTTTTTTAAGTATAAACCAAAGACAGTAAAGTAACAATGTTATCCTCAAAATTTCTCAGTTTGCATGATCTCGGTAGAAAGTCTGCAACCAAATGTCATTACAGATGTCATTACAGACATTACAGATGTCTCTTCTACCATCAATATTCTATGTACCTGTGACTCAGTTTAACAATCGTTTATTGAAAACATACTACATTCCCACCTTTCATTTGTGCTGGAAGAAAGAAGAGATGTGTAATGTAAGCTACTAATATGAGAAACATACTTTCACTGGAGAGAGAAACACACAAATGTCCTGGTTTAAAATAAAAAATGTATTGTAGCATCCTATTACCCACACTCCAAGTACTATAAAAAGCCAGAATAAAGCAGCCCATATTCTACCTTTGTGTAAATTAGAAAAATGTGCCTCTTACAGGGACCATCTTACTGCTATCTGATATATATTACATAAATATACAAGTATCATATACAAAATATGTGATGTAATGAGCACCCCTAGAGATGTGCAGTGTACAACCTGCACAGGGATCTGCCCAACCTGGAATAAGAAGAAATCATCTCGGACTCAAGAAGTCAGAGATGTCACATATGGGAATGGTTCTGAATTAAGCCCTCAATATATTTGTTAGGAAAAATAGAAGATAAGTCAAATTTTGTGTTTTATGGATTTTAGATCACGTCTTCATCATTTCAAGAGTGTCTACCCACAGAAAACTATAAAGGGTACCTCTGATCCAGATCCTTCATCCTGCAAAGTCTGCACAGGTAAAGAACTTTTTAATCGTGCTATTAGAAATCCACAGATGCCGGACTTCCCTGGTGGCGCAGTGGTTAAAAATCTGCCTGCCAATGCAGGGGACACGGATTCGAGCCCTGGTCCAGGAAGATCCCACATGCCGCGGAGCAACTAAGCCCACGCACCACAACTATTGAGCCTGCGCTCTAGGGCCCACGAGCCACAACTACTGAAGCCCGCGCGCCTAGAGCCCATGCTCCACGACAAGAGAAGCCACTGCAATGAGAAGCCCTCGCACTGCAACGAAGAGTAGCCCCCGCTCGCTGCAACTAAAGAAAGCCCATGTGCAGCAACAGAGACCCAACGCAGCCAAAAATAAATACCTAATAAATAAATTTATTTTTAAAAAAGAAAGAAATCCACAGATGCCTAATCTCCCATGCCATAAGAAAATTCACTCACAGAGTAACAGTAAACAAAATTTCAGAAGAGCTTTTTATGGTGTCAAGAATCACACACTTACAGGGAAATGAACATATGCAGAGTAGTGATCATGCGGCTGGTGATACTCCATGTGCAGCTGTGAATATCAGCACTGCCACAGTGAGTCTGCTGCACTCCTGGCTGAAACACCCAAGTCAGGGGTTTTGTTTGAGAAAAAAAAAAAAAAAAAGAATATAACTTTTAACCCCCTCCTGAACAAGACTATAACAAAGCAGCGGGACTTGATTTAATGGCAATTTCCAAGTAAAATGCTCATTTGAGGGCTCTGGAAAATACCCTTCTGGATATCTCTATGGTTCCTTTCAGATTAAAAATGGGAATGATCTCATCCTTGGGTGGGATCAGGTGGAAATTCATTTCTAAGTAGGTGAAGTCAAGTGTACTCAGTTTGATAGGGCATCCAATCACCTGAGAATTTTTCAAAGCAAAAGAATTCTCAGCTCAGCTCACTCCTTTCATCTCTAAATGGAGCTAAGAATCTGTCATTTTTAATAAATTCCCCACATGACTCAGGTGTTAGTCCGTGCTGCACTAGACTGACAGAGTAACCTTCTAAAAAACTAAACCACATAATTATCCTGGTTCACGTTTATTTTTCTACAGGGCAGTGTTTCCCCATCTTTCTTGGGTCATGTCACTCACTGAAAATAGTCATATTTATAAAGCACACTGGGTAAATGGATGGATGAGACATTCATAGCCAAAGGCAAAAGATCTGAGGGGTCTTGACATTGTAGTCTCTGAACAGCCCCCCAAAGGCTGAGGAAATAAGGACCCTGGCTTACCTGTAACTCATTCAAAGAAGAGGAGGAAATCTCATGACAGGTATTTGTAACTCAGAAGAAGAAAGGAGACAAGACATTGGGGTCTAATTAGTTTCCCTTTTTTCCTCAATCCCAGAAGACTTTAGTCCTTCTTAAGCAATAAGAAAAAATTTTATACCTAATATTGCTCTGCCTACACTATGTTTAGAAAAGATCTAAGTTCCACTCCCTCTGGCTTGGCTTTTAGTATAGAAACCCCAGCTCCCAATGAAACTTGGCTACTGAAAATCAGAAGCATGAATTTTAGACTAGTATCTAGCTATGGACTTTAAAACTTTAAAAACTCTGCTTTGAAACTCAAAGACTACGGAGACTGCTTTGTTCCGGGTGGAATCCGCCTTCCACTTCCCTGGACAGTACATTTCAGCTTCAAGGCAAATGCCTTAACATAGAATACAGTGGGGAAATTTATTACATATTGTATTATTTATTCATGTACTAGGTGAAGAGGTGATATTTCAGTAAGATAGAAAGACACAAACACAATGAACCTTGATACAAACCAGACAATTACATATACTTGAGGAGAAGAATATGCAAAACGTTCTGGAGGTCTTTAATTAAAGTGATTCTCCTAAGAAAAAAGTTAAGAAATATTTGGGGGCTGTTAACCTGATATTTACTTGAAAATATTTCTTATAAGAACATTATTTTTTATTTCCATAACTGGTTCTATACACACAAGACACAATAATGCTTTGTTAATTTAACCATTGTTAGTCAACAAGAGGGATATGAATTTTCCAGATAACTGTGGTCCACCTCCTAAAGCCCTAATTCTAATTTCCTGCTTTATTATTTAACTTTAAATTTTCTTCTACCAAATATAAAAGCAAGACATGCTCACTGTGAGGGAAAAAATAAATCATATAACAAAGTATAAAAGAAGAAAAAATAGATAAAAATCTCATTACCTAAGTACATTACTAACACTTAGATAAATCATCTGGACATTTTTACACACATGGATATTAATGCACAGAGTAATATAATTTCTAAAAGTATTATTTAATATTGATGGTACTTGGTAGCCTGCTTGATATATTAAATATTATATAATGGACATTGAAAGAGAAAGATTTTGAAAGTTTTCCCTAACTTATTTAAAGAAGAATATTGATTGTAGATTAGTTTTTAGTTTTCCCTATTATAAATGACCTGGCTAGGAGCATCTGTGCACACAGGCTTTTGTACATGCCTTCAGGTATTCCCATACGATTCAGATTCCTAGAAGCTGGATGCCTGGAGCAAAGTGTGTGTATAGTTAACAATTTGACACATATCACCTAAGTGACTCCTAAATGGCTTCTGTCACCACATGAATGAGAATGAGAATGACCCCAACAGTGCCATCAACCCAACCTTTTATATTCTGCCAATCTATAAAATGTTTTGATTGAACTTGAATATTACTTTTATGTTTATCAAGTACCTCTATTTCTTCTTTAAAAAAAATTCCTGTTGATATGCATATCTTTTTCTCATTAATTAGAAAAAGCTTTTATAGATTACTGATGTAACCCCTTGTCTGTTATACATGTGGCAAACTTTCATTTTTCCTCTTTTCATTTGTTTCTGACTTTTTAATTTATTATACAGTAACATCTATAAAAGATTCTCCCTGTTCTAATATTTGTGTCATGCTTAGAAAATTCTCCCAAACCCCAAGGTTATAAAAAATTTTATAAAACATGTAATAATAAATTATAATAATAAACACAAACAACTTTTTAAAAAATTTTAAGCCATCTTGATTCATTTATGTAAAAGTGCAAGAAAGAGAAACAATATTTTCTCTCTGAAAGTAACAAATGGTTTGTCAGTTGTACAAACTTCATCTAATAAACAAACTCAATTCCTGCAGCACTGTTCCACATATATATGCACACACACATATATAAATATATAAACATATGTGTATATGTATATTTAATTTATATTTATATGTACATATATGTACATTTATAAATAGCCTTCTTTTCCTGATTTAAAATTGGAATTTTGATTTAGATTACATAATGATATAGATTCATTTATAGAAAATTTATATTCACATTACTTATTCTTTCTACCCCAAAACATAAAATAGATGATGCTCAGTAGTTCTCATTTGTAGTATGGTAAGCTGAGTTGTTCAACATTTACATATGATAATTCTAACCCTTGCATTATGCATTATGTATTTTCTAACACCTGCTGTTTCTGTTGGTTCTCTTTTTCCCAGGTTTATTAAAAGAAGATTGACCTATAACATGTAAATTTAACATGTACAATGCGATGACTTGATACATGTATATATTGAGAAATGTTTACCACAATAAAGTTAGTTAACCCATCCTTCCCTTCACATAATTACCATTTTGTTCTTGCTGTTATGGGGAGAACATTGAGCTCTACTCGCAGAGCAACTTTCAAGCATACAATACAATATTGTTAACTAGAGTCACCGTGGTGGACATTAGATCCCTGGAACTTATTGATCTTTTAACTGAAAGTTTGTACCCTTTGACCAACGTCTCTCCATTTCTCCCACCTTCCAATCCCTAGCAAACTCCTATTTCTATGAGTTTGATGTTTTTAGATGCCACGTGTAAGTGAGATCATATAGTATTTTGTCTTCCTCTGTCTGACTTATTTCACTTAGCATAACGCCCTCAGTGTCCATCAGTGTGGTCCCAAATAGCAGATTTCCTTCTTTTTATACCTGAATAATATTCCATTGTGTAAATATACACCACATTTTTTTTAAATTAATTAATTAATTTATTTATTTTTGGCTGCGTTGGGTCTTCGTTTCTGTGCGAGGGCTTTCTCTAGTTGCGGCGAGCGGGAGCCACTCTTCAACGCAGTGCACGGCCCTCTCACTGTCGCGGCCTCTCTTGTTGTGGAGCACAGGCTCCAGATTCACAGGCTCAGTAGTTGTGGCTCACGGGCCTAGTTGCCCCGCGGCATGTGGGATCTTCCCAGAGCAGTGCTCGAACCCGTGTCCCCTGCATTGGCAGGCAGATTCTCAAACACTGCACCACCAGGGAAGCCCTACACCACATTTTTTTAATCTGTTCATGCATCGATGTACACTTAGATTTTCTCCACATCTGGCTATTGTGAATAATGTTGCCACGCACGTGGGAGTGCAAATCTCTCTTCAACATGTGGTTTCATTTCCTTTGGACATACATGTACAAGTGCGATTACTAGATCATGTGGTAGTTTTATTTTTAATTTTTTGAAGAACCTCCATAATGTTTTTCATAGTGGGTGTATCAATTTGCTTTCCCACTATCAGTGCACAAGGGGTCACTTTTCTCCACATACTCACCAGCATTTATGTCTTATTGTTTTGACAATAACCATTCTAACAGGTATGAGATGACATCTTATTGTGTGTTTGATTTGCATTTCCCTGATGATTCATGGTGTTAGGTACCTTTTTATGTACTTGTTGGCCATTTGTACATCTTCTTTGGAGAAATGTCTATTCAAATCCTCTGCTTTGGGTTTTGTTGCTGTTGTTGTTGTTACTGAGTTGTATGACTTCCTTATTTGTTTTGGATATTAATCCCCTATCAGATATGTGGTTTTCAAATATTGTCTACCATTCTATAGGTCACTTTTTCATTTTGTTGATTGTTGCTTTTGCTTTCCAGAAGCTTTTTAGTTTAATGTAGTATCACTTCTTGATTTTTGCTTTTGTTGCTTGTGCTTTTGGTGTCACATCCAAAAAATCATTGCCAAGACTGATGTGAAGAAGCTTACTGCCTGTGTTTTCTTCTAAGAGTTTTACAGTTGCAGGTCTATGTTTAAGTCCTTAATCCACTTCAAGTTAATTTTTGTGAGGTCCAATTTCATTCTTTTGTATGAGAATATCCAGTTTTCCCACCACCACTTATTGAAGGGACTGTCCTTTCCCCATTGTATATTCTTGGCTCTCTTGTCTAATACTAGGTACTGTATATGTGAGGGTTTATTTCTGGGCTCTCAATTCTTTTCCATTCTGTCTGTTTTTATACTAGTACCATACTGTTTTTAGTACTAGAGCTTTGAAATATAGTTTAAAATCAGGACGGGTGATACACCCAGCTTTTTCTTTCCCAAGATTTCTTTGGATATTTGAGATCTTTTGTGGTTCCATACAAATTTCAGGATTTTTTTTTTATTTCTGTGAAAAATACCATTGGAATTTTGATAGGGATTGCATTGAATCTATAGATGGCTTTGGATAATATAACATTTTAACAATATTAACTCTTTTTCTCCATAAACAGGGGCTATCCTTCCATCTATTTATGTTTTCTTCAATTCCTTTCATTAGTGTCTTATAGTTTTTAATATAGAGCTTTCATTTTCTTGGATATACTTATTTCTCAGTATTTTATTTATTTTTTGGTACTATTGTAAATAAAATTGTTTTCTTAATTTCTTTTTTCAGGCAGTTAATTCTTAGTGTATAGAAACACAACTGGTATTTGTATGTTGATTTTCTATCCTAAAACTCTACTGAATTTGTTTATTAGTTCTAACAATATGTTGGTGGAGTCTTTAGGATTTTCTACATACAAGATTATGTCATCAGCAAACAGAGACAATTTTACTTCTTCCTTTCTGATTTGGATGCCTTTTATTTCTTTTTCTTGTCTAATTACCCTGGATAGAACTTCCAAGACTATACTGAATAGGAAAGGTGAGAATGGGCACTCTTGTCATGCTCCTGAGGGAGAGCTTTCAACCTTTCATTGTTAAGTGTGATGTTAGGTGTGGGTTTGTCATTTATGGTATTTACTATGTTGAGATATGTTTATGTGCAATTTGTTGAGAGTTTTCATCATGAAAGGATGCTGAATTTTGTCAAAGCTTTTTCTGCATCTATTGAGATGATCATATGATTTTTGGTTTGCATTTTATTAATGTGGTATATCACCTTTATTGATTTTTGTATATTGAACCATCCTTGCATCCTAGGAACAAATCCCACTTGATCAAGATGTATTTTCCTGTTACGGTGCTGTTGAATTTGGTTTGCTAATACTTTGTTGAGAATTTTTGTATCTATATTTTTCAGGCATATTAGCCTGTAGGTTTTTTTCTTGTAGTATCCTTATCTGTTTTTGGAATCAGGGCAATGCTGGCTTCATAAAATGAGTTTGGAAGTGTTACCTCCTCTTCAATTTTGGGGGGAGAGTTTGAGAAGAATTGGCATTTTCCTTCTTTAAATGTTTGGTATAATTCACCTGTGAAGCCATTTATTTTGGGGTAGTTTTGATTACAGATTCAATCTCCTACTTGTTATTGTTCTGTTCAGAGTTTCTATTTCTTCACTATTAAGATTTTAGGTTGTACGTTTCTTCTAGGTTGTTCAGTTTGAAGGAATATAATTGTTCACAGTAGTCTTTTATGGTTCTTTATATTTCTGTGGTATAGTTGTAGTGTCTCCTCTTTCATTTATACTTTTATTTATTTAAGCATTCTCTTTTTCCTTGGTAAGTTTAACTTAAAATTTTCAGTTTTGTTTACCTTTTCAGTTATTCAACTTTTTTTTTTTTTTTTTGCCTCACCATGCAGCTTGTGCGATCTTTGTTCCCTGACCAGGGATTGAACCCATGCCCCCTGCATTGGAAGCCCAGAGTCTTAACAAATGGACCACCAGGGAAGTCCCTAAACTTTTTGTTTTGTTGATCTTATCTATTATTTTTCTGGCCTTGTTTTGCTAGTTCCTTGAGGTGTAAAGTTAGGTTGTTTATTTGAGATCTTTCTTTTTTTAATGTAGGTAATTATTGCTATAAAGTTCCATCTTAGCACTGCTTTTGCTGCATCCCATAAGTTTTGTTATGTTGTGCTTCCATTTTCATTTGCCTCAAAATATTTTTTTATCTTTTTTTGATTTTATCTTTGAACCATTGGTTGTTCAGAAATGTGTTGTTCAATTGTGACTTATTTGTGAATTTCCCAGTTTCCTCCTGCCTTTGATTTCTAGTTTCATACCACTGTGGTCAGAAAAGATCCTTGGTATGATTCAATCTTTTCAAATTTGCTAAGACTTGCTTTGTGACTTAACATATATGATCCATCCTGGGGAATGCTACATGTGCACTTGAGAAGAATGTGTATTCTGGTGCTATTAGATGGAATTAGCTGTTACGTTCATTTGGTCTAAGGTATAGTTCAATTCCAATGTGTCTTTATGGATTTTCTGTCTGGATGATCTATCCATTGTTAAACTGGGGTACTGAAATCCCCTGCTATTATTGTATTGCTGTCTATTTCTCCCTCCAGGTCTGTTAATTTGATTTATATACTTTGATTCTCTTATGTTAAGTGCATAAATATTTATAAAAGTTATATCCTCTTGTTGAATTCACACCTTTATCATTATATAATGACCTTAGTCTCCTATTATAAATAGTTTTTTATGAAAAGTCTATTTTGTCTGATATAACTACTACTTCACTCTTTTGGTTTCTATTGGCATGGAATATCTCTTCCTAACCCTTCACTCTGAGCCTGTGTGTGTCTTTGAAGCTGAAGTGTGTCTCTCTCAGGCAGCATTTACTTGAGTCTTGCTTTTTTATCTGTGGAGCCGCTCTGTGACTTTGGATTGGAGAATTTGGTCCATTTACTTTCTTTTTTCCCTGCGGTACGTGGGTCTCTCACTGTTGTGGTCTCTCCCGCTGCAGAGCACAGGCTCCGGACGCGCAGGCTCAGCAGCCATGGCTCACAGGCCCAGCTGCTCCGCGGCATGTGGGATCTTCCCAGACCAGGGCACGAACCCGTGTCCCCTGCATCGGCAGGTGGACTCTCAACCACTGTGCCACCAGGGAAGCCCTGGTCCATTTACTTTTAAAGTAATTATTGATAGGTATGGGCTTGCTACTGTCATCCTGTTAATTGTTTTCTGGCTGTTTTATAGTTCCTTTGTTCCCTCTTCCTCTCTTGCTGTCTTTCTTTGTGAATTGATGACTTTCCACAGTGGTATACTCTAATTCCCTTCTCTGTATCTTGTCTATATCTACTATAGGTTTTTATTTAGTGGTTGCCCTAAGGCTTACTTGAAACATCATATATATATATATATATATATATATATATATATATATATATATATATATAAAACAGTCTATTTTAAGCTGATAACAATTTAACTTCTATTGCACACAATAACTTTCCTCTTTTACCACACATACACACACACACACACACACACACACACACACACACACTTGATGTTACAATTTGCATATTTTTATACTGTGTATCTCTTAACAAATTATTATAACTATGGCTATTTTTAATACTTTTGTCCTTTAACCTTTATACTAGAGTTAACACACCACCATATTGCAGTATTAGAGGAGTCTGAATCTGACTATATACTGACCTTTACCACTGTGTTGTATACTTTCACATGTGTTCAAGTTACTAATTAGCATCCTTTCATTTCAGTTTGAAGAACTCCTTTCAGTATTTCTTGAAATGCAGGTCTAGTGGTGATGAATTCCCTCAGATTTTGTTTGTCTGGAAAAGTTTTTATCTCACCTATATTTCTGAAGGACAACTTTGCTGGGTAAAGTATTCTTGGTTTTCTTTTTTCTTTTAGCACTTTGACTATATCATCCCACACACACTTGGCCTGCAAGGTTTCTGCTAAAAATCCACTGATGGCCTTATGGTGGTTCCTTTGTATGAGAGAATTTTTCTTGCTGCTTTTAAAATTCTCTCCTTGGGCTTCCCTGGTGGTGCAGTGGTTGAGAGTCCACCTGCCGATGCAGGAGACACGGGTTTGTGCCCCGGTCCAGGCAGATCCCACATGCCGCCGAGCGGCTGGGCCTGTGAGCCATGGCCGCTGAGCCTGTGCGTCTGGAGCCTGTGCTCCGCCTCGGGAGAGGCCACAACAGTGAGAGGCGTGCGTACCACCAAAAAAAAAAAAAAAGTAAAATTCTCTCCTTATCTTTGATTTTAAACAATTTTATTATAATGTATATTGGAGAAGTTCATTTTGGATTGAAATTAGGGGGTGACCTATTATCTTCATGAACTTGGATGTCTAAGTCTCTCCCCAGATTTGGGAAGTTCTTAGACATTTTATCTTTAAATAAGTTCCCTCTCTTCTTCTGGGACTCCAGTGATGCACAAATTGTTTTATTGATGGTGTCCCACAAATCCCATAAACTTTTTTTCCCTTTCATTCTTTTTTCTTTTTGCTCTTCTAACTGGATAATTTAAAATAATCTGTTTTCAAGCTCACTGATTCTTTCTTCTGTTTGGTCAAGTCTGCTGTTGAAACTCTTTATTAAATTCTTCAAGTTAGTCACTGCATTCAGCTCCAAACTTCTGTTTGGTCTTTTTATGTTTTCTATTTCTTTGTTGAACTTTTCATTTTGTTCTTATATTTCTGATTTCATTAAATTGTTTATCTGTGTCTCTTGTAGCTCTCTGAGCATCTTTAAAATCATTATTTTTAATTCTTTGTTGGGAATTCTCAGATCTCCATTTTTTGGGGGTCAGTTACTGGAGAATTACTGTGTTCCTTTAGTGGTGTCACATTTTCCTGATTTTTTTGTGATCCCTATAGCCTTGCATAGGTATCTGCACATTTGAAGAAGCTGTCACCTCTTTCCAACTTTATGGACTGACTTCAGTAAGAAAAGACCTTCACTTGGAGGTGGAACATACTGGAGTATCCTGTGACCCAGGGTCTAGTGGTGGAGGGCACTAAGAGCAGAGGTGTGTGATGGCTCCAGGTCTGGGGTGGTCTGATTTATCATCAGCACAAGCTGCTGGGGTCCACAGCATCAACAACTGTGTGGTCCTTGGTAGCTCTGTAGGGGATCCACAGTGGCTGCCAGGGCTCTTGGGGTTCTCAGCAGCAAGTTCAGATCCAGTGATTAGGGATCAGTGCAGGCAGCAGTGTTGGCTGGAGCTGGTAGTTTACACATACCAGCTGTGGTGGCTAGCTGCGGGTGGTTGTGTAGTAGCAGGGGCCAGTTTCAGAACCTACATAGTGGTGGGGGCCAGCAGGTAGGCCAGCAGTTAGGGCCAGGGCCAAATTCTGGCGCACTGGCAGCTGTGAGACCCTGGTTGTAGGCATGCAGTCCTGTGTCTGCAGGGTCTCCTCACTAGTCATACATGGCAGTGGAGGAGGTGAAGGGAATCAGGCCAGGGGTGTGTAGGTGCACAGCTGAAGAGGCTAGCTGCAGGTTAGCCTGCAAGTTGCAGATAAAACTTAAGTGCACAGCATGGACAGATGCCCCAAGACAAAGGGCTTTCGTGTTTGAATATTCTACTCACATATCTGATTCAGGTTATCTTTCCAAAACTGCCCTGGCAACTAGCCACTATATTTTTAGCTTGTCAATGTTGTTTAAAAAAATGGGTTTTGTTTTTGTTGGTGGTGGTAGTGGCTTTAACCCAGCATTCTGTTTTCATTGTTTAAACAGGAGGCTTGACCTGAATAACTAGTACGAATTACCCAGGAAGTTGGGGAGACCATTTCCAGTCACTAGGACTAAAGACTGTGTCTTTTCAACAAAATGCAGCACAACTGCATATTTAGTGTATGGAAAGGGAGCAGCTCTGCAACAGTTATATCTTTATCTGGCAGATATTTTCTCATACTTTAGGTTGTAGTCAACTGAACATATAAAACTGGAGATTTCATCCCAGCTGGAATTAATTACTCCTTCCTCAGGGCTCTCAAGCAATTTGTAACTCTAATATGGCACTAATCCTTCCCTCGGATTAGAGCTTTGTGTATACATGTCTGCATTTCCCTTTTGAGTGAAAGCTTCTTGATGGTGTGGTTTTCTGTTCTCACCTTCAGAGCCCAATCAGCCCTCAGTATGGTGATGGCTGATATGCTTTCAGCACTCAAAAGATTTATGCTAAATTATACTGAATGAAAGGGAAACTGGGTAGAGATTTCATCCAAAACTAAAAGTAATATACTTTCTAATGTTAAAAAATAGAGAGATACAAACAGGCAAAGCCAGGTTGAAGACAGCCCTTTTATGTATTATCTAGGAAGGGCATCAGAGCTGTTAGATGCTATTAAGACCTCCTTTTGAATCCATTTGTCCATGGCCCAGCTGGGAACACCACCCTGGAGGAATGACACACAGCACAGATATATGCTAATGGCGACAGAGTAAGGAGTATGTCTGGAGCCTGTGGACCTCATGGCCTAAGGGGGTACCACAGTGTGGGACCCTAGAAAGCCATGGACTGCAAGAGAGGGATGAGTCAGGAAGCAGGATGGAGCAACATCCATGAAAATACAGAATTTGGAAACAGAGACTCGAGAGAAAAACTTTTCTGCTTTCAACTGTGTCTCGACTGTGTAACCATCCTCCAGCCAACTGACTTTATAACACTGGCTGAGTAAGGGCAGGAGAGGAAGTGGTGAGAAGGGTAGGGGTCCCAGGAAGCCAGATCCAAACCTCCTTCAGCTTATCTCCTCATGAGAAGAAATCTGGGTCCTGGGGAGCTATTTGATAAGTGGTCTGTAAATCCCTCTGCACTAACAGCTATCTCCCCATTCTGTACCCCTGCCCTGAACAGGGATATTGGAATGTAAGCTCCTGCTCTAGGGCTCAGAGATATATAGAACAACAAAGTGAAAGAAAGGAGCAGAGTCACTAAAAGGCATTATAAGCAGTGCCCAGAACAGAGCAACCAATCATAATCTGATTGATCATCCTACACAGGGCAGGGAAGGCAGGGTGGACATCATATGAGCCCAGGTGGAAGAGAGCAGGTAGTGTTGGCTGAAGGGTTTCCTTTTGGAAAATGTGTGAACGTACCGTTTTGTGGTTGTTGTGTTTGGCCAGTGTTCAAGGTACTGTTAGATGACAAGTGTACTCCTCTACCTTAGAAGGTGTGATGGTTGACTTTATATGTCAAGTTGGCTGAGTCCTAGGGTGCCCAGATGTTTGGGCAAACATTATTCTGGGTGTTTCTGTGAGGGCATTTTTGGTTGAGATTCATGTAAATCAGTGAACTTTGAGGGAAGGCAATTGCCCACCACAACGTGGGTGAGCCTCATCCTATCGGTTGAAGGCTTGAACAGAACAAAAAGAGAGCAAGAGAGAATTCTCCAGCAGATGGTCTATGGACTTCACCTGTATCACGGGCTGCCTTCAGGCTCAAACCAGAACATCTACTTTCCTGGGTCCTTAGCCTGCCTGCCCACCCTGCAGATTCTGGACTTGCCAGCTTCCATAATTGAATACAAGGAATGACCAATTCCTTATAATAAATCTGTCTAGATACACACATCATATTGGTTCTGTTCCTCTGGAGAACCCCGACTAATAGAGAAGGGAAGCTTACAGAGGACGGGGAGATGCCTATGAGCAAACAGAATAAAACCGGCTCTACCTTGCACCCAAGAGAACAGCCTTATGTCATATTTTAAAGTAATTTTTATGCCCAATTTCTCTATTTCCTTCCAGCTGTGGCCCCTAAGTCCTGGTGTAATGTCTATTTTGTACCTACAGATAGGCACAAATTGGTGAGTTCACTGAATACATAATGTCTATTTCAAGGGAATCCAGTCTCCTGTCAAGATTGACTCCAAGAGATTTTCACAAAGTTTTTGTAACCGTCACCATCCAGAGACATTGCCAAGTTTTACCATTAGAGAACCGGCAAACAGTTTTTAAAATATAATACGCTTTGACTACACTCTCTATGTGACTTACAGTCTTTAAAAAAAACACTACTTTCAGAAATTTTGCCCAAGTGGGATGGTTGGTCCCCCACCCTCATTACTGGCCACGTCTGTAAGAAACAGGAAGTGGGAGGGGAGGGGTGTAAGGATGATGGGAGAGGGCTAGCTCATCCTTTACTAAGCCTCATGCAGGGACCTTGCAGTTCATGCCCAAACTTCAAGAATCCCTAATTTAAAATGTTTTATATATTAGAGAGAGTAAAACAGTCTTTCTTTGTTTATCTTACCTATACCAAAGCTTATGAAGGGCTCTACCTGAACCCAAAATCTGTACAGAAGTGAACCACCTGACCATGGAAAGAAGAAAAGAAAGTCATGATATAGACACCAGTCCATGCAAAGACATTGCCTGAAGGTCAGAGGAAGTGACAGAGGCAGGGGGCTACTGTAGAAGTATTATTTCATGTCTAGTTCTATGAATATATATATATATATATATATATACACTATATATATGTATATATATATATATATATACATATATACACACTATATATATGTATATATGTGTGTGTATCTATCTATCTATGTATCATAATTCCAATAATTTACTCTACTACTTTGGAAATAATGACCTTCCTGATTCTGGATGAACTGGAAACTCCAGGACCCATTTGTTCAGCACACACAGTGTGGTACAGCAGTTAGGAGCACAGGCTCTGGTGTTGGACCACTGGGTTCAAATCCTGAATCTGTCACTTGCTGGGTGTCTATAGGGAAGTTGCTCATCCTCTCTAAGCTGGTTTCCTGTTTGGAGAAGAAGGAATAATAGAATACATACTTCATAGAATTGCTGTAAGGATGAAACAAAGCAACTCATTGAAAATGCTTAGGACTTAGAAAATGCTCAATAAATGCTATTCATTATTAAAATTATTATTATTCACAGGGAGTTCGTGTAAATCAATAATCTTTGAGCAAAAGCTTTGGACAGACAATAAGCTATGGAGGTAGGAACCCTGCATGAAGTGACTGTGAGATGAAAAGAAAGACTTGCCTAGCAGTCTGCACAGAAAAAAAAATCACGCTTGTAAACTATTTTGTGACTGCTACTATACAGAATCTGGTCCACCTGCGGACAGCTGCAGGCTTTGCTTCAATGTGGAGAAACATTAGGGGGTCATTCAAATCCTGAGCACTGCGGGCTTCAACTTCAAATAAGTCAGAGATAAAAACTCTCCTGACCAAACAGGAGCCAGCTCTGGCTGGGAATGTTCTATAAATTGATTTATCAAAGTTGGTCTGAGTCATTGCTTCACAGCTTTTTTTTTTTTTTTTTTTTTTTTTTTTTTTTTTTTTTTTTTTTTGTGGTACGCGTGCCTCTCACTGCTGTGGCCTATCCCGTTGTGGAGCACAGGCTCTGGACGCGCAGGCTCAGCGGCCACATGGCTCACGGGCCCAGCTGCTCCGCGGCATGTGGGATCTTCCCGGACCGGGGCATGAACCCGTGTCCCCTGCATCAGCAGGTGGACTCTCAACCACTGCGCCACCAGGGAAGCCCAACTTCACAGCTTTTTAACTGAGCTTTTTACAACTATAGAAGTCTTTCCTTATTGTGATAATTTATATATATATTAAAATTTCAGTTGCTACTAAATTTTTATTTTTCTCAAATTTAAACTGGTGGTGCCTATTTGCAAATGAAACCTTACATACCCATGTGCTAATGCAAATAACAAGAGAGCAAAAATGGTATAAAGTGGGCTTGATTTTCACCACCTGAAAGAACTGAGTTATCACAGTTTTTGAAAGACCTTCCCCTGCTAGAACAAACCTCCGGTGGAAGGTAACACCCTGCATTTGCTTTTTCTGCTTTGTTGGATTTCCAGGACACTCTTCTGTTCCCTACCTTCATTTTTCACCGAGGGAAAAAAAATTAACCTGAGAATTTATCATTCTTTTCCAGATCATGTCTTCTGTCTGCCAGCAAATGAATAAGTAAGTTTGAATTTCCCGATGTACAAGAGAATGGATTTTGAAAAAGGATTCCATTCTAGAGTTGCTCATGGCACACTGAAAGGGAACTACCTCTCTGCTATTTGTGGTGCATATTAACTATTATTTGAAAACTATTGCTATTGGTAGTAACAAGATTCTGGGTCTTCCAGGGCCAAGTCCAGTTATGAGAATTTGTTGTGGACATCTCAATGTAGGGGAAGGTCACTCACTATTTCCTCACCTTCCTGAAGAAGAGACTCATCCTTCAGCTTGAACTTGGCCTTGAGAGGGAGAAACCACAGAAAGGGAACCTCTCCTTCCTGACTATGAAAAGGAAAGATGTCTTGGAGGCAGATCTGTATTGGAGAATGTTAAGATGGCAATCTCCATGAAGTAGTATTCTGAAGTTAAGAAAGGATAAACCAAGGAAAGATGTCCAGGAAAATGTCTGGTTCTTCTTAGAGACCCTGTGTTGATTTTATTAAGAGTTTTTCTAGGTATTTCATGAGACTTTCTAAAAAGTTTCAGCCAAGCTCAACTTTCAAAGGCAAAATAAATGGAAGACTGTTTTACCTTGTGAGTGTCGAAGGAGGATCAGTGTGTCTTGGGATCCAAGGATAGTTGTGGTGAAGGTGGTTGCATTGATAGAATGGTGGTAATGGTGGTGATGGTTTTACTTAAAGTGAAAGAACCAATCTTGGAAGAAAAGAATCTGATGAGGTGGTTCGGGAGGCCGTCCCACGAAGAGGACTTTTGGTCACATTATATGGGTTTTTTTTGGTTTTTGTTTCACATTTTTGAATATGCAGAACTGTTAATCACGTAAATTGGGACCATATCTCATTTACTTTACATTCTTTTTCTGTTTATAGAGATATGATTGACAAACATCACTGTATACGTTTATAAGTTTAAGGTGTACAGCATAATGATTTGACTTACATGTATCATGAAATAATTAGCACAGTAAGTTGAGTTAGCATCCCATTATCTCATATGGACACAAAAAAAGAAAAAGAAAAAAAATTTTTTCTCCTTTACATGTTTATCTCTTAAAACACTTAAAAAATATGAAACCTATTGTATGAAATATTTTATTACATATGTGTGCATTTTCATTTTAAAGCTATACTGCAATTCATGAGCATGCAAAATGAAATATAAGAAGTACCCTTTCAAACCAGAAACAGAAGAAAAATAGAAGGTTTTTTGAGAAAAAAACAATGCCTAACATCATATTTAATGGTGAAATACTGAATGCTCTCCCCCTAATATCAGGAATAAAAAAAGAATGCTTGCTCTCACTCCTTCTATTCAACATTATACTAGAGGTTCTAACCAGTGTTATAAAAGAATTAAAAGAAGGGAAAGATATAAGATTTGAAAGGAAGAAGTAAAGTTATCTTTATTCTTGGACAACATGGTAGTGTATGAAAAACACTCTAAGAAATCTTTGAAAGCTACTAGACCTAATAAGTGAGTTTTACAAGGTTGCAGGGAAAAAGATCAATAAGCAACGATACACATATACAAAGTATATACAAACTTCATTTGTACATACTACAACACATGAAACCCTTGTAATTAAAATTAAATTAATAATTCAATTTACAGTGACAACCAAAAACATGAACACATTAGGGATAAAATTAAAAAATATGTGAAAACTACTGAAACTATACACCCTGGTTTAAAAAGTTTAAAGACCTAAATAAATGGGGATGTATACCATTTTCATGGATTGTATGAGTCCATATTGCTAAGATAACAATGCAGTCCCAATTAAAATCCTATTGGACATTTTTGCACAAATTGACAAGCCAATTCCAAAATTTAATTGAAAATACAAAGGACCTAGAATAGGCAAAACAATTTTTTAATAGGAAGTACAAAGTTTAAAGACATGTTTCTAACTTCAAGTCCTACTTTAAGGCTATGGTAATCAAGACAGTGTTATATTGATGTAAAAATAGACACATGGAACAGAATCTAGAATCCAGAAGTATATCTAGACATTCATTTTTCACAAATGACCAATGGAAAAAGGAATGTCTTTTCCATAAATGATGTTGGAACAGCTAGAAATTGTTGTCAATTTTTACCTCACTCTACACAAAATTAATTCTACACAATAATTAATCACAGATCTACACGTAACAATTAAGATTATAAAACTTCTGGATGGAAATATTGTGATCTCGAGGTAGGCACAAAAAACTGAAAACATATTAGAAAAATTGTATGTTGGATTTGATCAAAATTAGAATATTTGCTCTTCAAAAGACACCATAAAAAGCAACAAATCATAGACTGAGAGAAAATATATATAGCACATATAAGAGAAAGAACTTGTACCTAAAATATATGAAGACCCGCATAGCACAGGATGGTCAGCTCGGTGGTTTGTGACCACCTAGAGGGGTGGGATAGGGAGGATGGGAGGGAGGGAGACACAAGAGGGAAGAGATATGGGAACATATGTATATGTACAACTGATTCAGTTTGTTATAAAGCAGAAACTAACACACCATTTTAAAGCAATTATACTCCAATAAAGATGTTAAAAAAATAAAAAATAAAATAAAATATATGAAGAAACCTTCTATCTCTATTAGCAGACAACTTACTTAAGAGCACAAAAAGATTCCAACTGACACTTCACAAAGTAAGAAATCTGAATACCCAATAAGGACATGAAAAGATGCTCATCATTTATCAGGAAAACGCAAAATTTAACTATAATAAGCTTCCACTTTATACATATAAGAATAGCTAAAATTAGAAACACTGACCATACCAAATGTTGACAAGGATGTGAAGCAGCTGGAACGCTTAAGCTTTGCTGGTACGAATATGAAAAAGTCCAACCACTATGAAAAACAGCTTGGCAGTTTCTTTAACAGTTACACATATATCTCCCATGTGATCCAGTCATTCCACACCTAAGTATTTACCCAAGAGAAATGAAACTATATGTCCATACAAAGACTTGCACACAAATGTTCATAGACGCTTTACTCATAATATCTCCAAACTGGATACAGCCCAAATGTCTATTAGCAGGTAAACAGATAAACAAATGGTGTCATATGTATATTCAATGATGTATTACTCAGCAAAAGAGGACCAAACTACAAATATATGCAACATGACTAAAGCTCAAACTCACTGTGTAGAGTGAAAGAAACCAGTCTCAAAAGAGCATATACTGTTACATTTACTTGAAACTCTAGAAAAGACAAATCGAATCTATAATAACAGAAGGCAGGTCAATGGTTGCTTAGGAGCTGCAGTGTGAAGGGAGTTGACTGGGAAGTGGCAAAGAAATCTTCTGTGGTCATCGAAACAGTCCGTATTTTGACTGCAGTTGTGTTTTTATCAAAATTCATTAAACGATACACTTTAAATGAGGACATTGGATTGTTAAAGTATACCTCCATAGTCAATAATAATAAACTCCACAGAAACATAAATATCAAAACTTAGCCCTCAAAATGTTTCTACCTCCTCTTCCCATTGCCATTTTCCCTTCTCCCAGGCAGCCTGTCCACAACACCTACAAATATGAGTGCAGCGGCATCTTGCTGTTAGAGTCAATGAGGACTATATACAGAAAACTAAACATCTTCATAAAGAGTGAAAAAAGTCAGTCTATCATGAAAATAATTTAAGTGTTTGGATTAGAGTTGATCACCATAAGCATTATTTAGACATTCATTTAATTGAAGTGTATTTCCTTTCTTTTTATTTAGTTATAGAAATACATCTTCAGATCTTCACCATACATGAAAATATCCAAATCAACTAAAAACTAAAAGGACAAGAAATAAGCAGTAAATAGATATTTAATTTTTGTTTTAAAAAATCAACTGCTTGAGTGCTTTCAAAGATGGTCTTATTTCATAAATGCTGGGAATAAATATATAGAAAGACTGGCCAGCCTGTTGGACTAACATGAGCTCTGTCACACGATTTTTTCTTGTGCCTCTCAAGAATTCAGGCAATACAAAGAGAAAAACAAATCTCCCTATCGTCCTGCCCTCCCCTGTCCATGACTTACAGACTAATTGTGACACTTTGCATTGTTTTATGCTTTCTACGCAGCATGGGCAGGAGCTCAGAGTGATGCACTTGAACCTTACTTGAGATTAAAAAAAAAAAAAAAGACCTGAACAAAATCTGCTGTTTCTTCTGACTCCCAGCCTGGGGCTCAGATTGTACATCAAGACACAGATACTGGGAGGAAGGTCAGTGGAAATGTTTGCTAGGACAGGATCTAAGGACCACTGTTGGGGGTTCCCACTGGGAGATAAAACTTTATGTCCGATAAAATGGAATAAATAGCAAATATGGAAAAATAACTTTAAAATGCTAGTTCTCTCTCCCTGCTCTATGCAGAAGTCTGCTTAATCTAGAAAATTATGGTTCAAATGTTCTTTTTCCAACCAGCTTTCACTCTCTAGTCCTAACTTGCCAGCATGTGAAAAATGCTGTTACTAAAGTGGTTAAGGGTCACAAAAACAGAAAAATTGGAAACCAAGAAAGATCTCCAACAGTGGCTGCAAGTAAGAAGAAAATACATATGGTGGTAATATGACCAGGATTTCAAAAATGAGCCCTCCCATTCCTATTTGGCTACCAACTCAAGATTGCCCTGTTCTCTCCTCTGTGACCAATGTTGTAGACCTCTTCACATTACTGATCTTACACACACACACACACACACACACACACGCATACCAGGTGATGTTTATGCCCTTATTCTCTCACTAACCTAAAGACCAAAAGCAGCAACCTGCAGAAGTACATTCAGAATTTTGTGTCTGCCATTGCATAGTTTCCTATAGGAAATCAACCCCCAAAATGAATCACCAATGTATTATTTAACATATTTTTAAGGATCTGTTAGATTCTTTACTGGACTTGTTTCCAAATATTTTTCAGCTCATCAAGAACGATTTTAGTCCTTGGTTATACAAGATCCAAGGATATTTCAAAGTAATGGATTTATGAATTTCAGCATGAATATAAAATCTACTCTAAGGATGAAGAAATGAGAGAAGAGGGAAGAGGGAATCAAGAAAACACATCAAAAAGTAAGCACTGTCCACTTCCTAAATTCAGCCTTTGGGTAACATGTAGGCAAGGAGCTCTTTCTGAAATGTTTCCTAGGGCAGCGTCATCAACCCCAGAACAGAGTATGACTTTGGTGTGAATGACTGTCTGAATGATCCTTCCTGCCTGCCTGCCTCCTTTCTTTCCTTCCTCACTCTCCCCTCTTCCTCTCCTTCTTTCTTCATTTATCTTTTGAAAAGTTAAATCACATACAAGAGTGAATTTATTTACATCTGTCAAATACTTAAGTTTATTTTACACATATTTATATATTTCTTTATAATATTTCTCTGCCATTTTGTTTGCCACTTGGCTTTTCCCTTTACCTCTTACAAGTACTTGAAGGACAGAGTCGACAAATTCTTTTTGTTAATCTCTTCCCTTTTCTACCTGCTTCACAGTCCATTTAACAAATATATGCAGAATCTTGCAAAAGATTCTGTTCAGGATTGGTTCTCAGTAAATTCTTATTCTCTAAGTGAGGGCTATTAAATGAACTAGATAGAATTAAACTTATCATAGGAAGTTATGTGAATTATTTAAATGACTGCATTACAAAAGACACAATCATTTTTCAAATGACAACGAATTGTCTAAATATAAATTTACATGTATCATATTTTCTACAGTTGACTCTACAAGGAGTCTTTTTGTAATCCTATGTAATAACTAAATAGTCACAGGATTAATTTGGTAGATTCAGTGTACTGCAGTAACAGTTAAATGACATCTACCTGATATACACATCACTCATTAATCATATTAAAATCCTGAGACTTGATTTGAATTACCTGTAATTTAGAGAACTTCAAAAATATTCATGTATTCTACACTTGAAGCTTTCAAGTCCCGAGAAGATCAAAGAGATTTGTTCAACTGTGGAAACCTTCTTAAGGGCTTTCTAAGACCCTACATATCATACACATTTCATATATAAGACAAGATTTAGGAGAATTAAGGCCACAGTGGTATAAATGTCAGATTCATTTGCTTATAATATAAATAATGCAAAATTCTTCTCTAGCAGCCATGATCAAATTCTGCTTTTTGATGAAATAGAGAAGCAGATGGCCCATTCAGGGTGATTAAAGTTAAGCAAAGTATTTTAATATGACTAATTTAAGGAAAGAAGGAAGGTGGAAATCTGAGACAGAGGAGAGAATGAAGTCCCACTTAAATACTATAATTAGAATAGCTGGTGATGATCTGACTCAACCAAATTTACTTTTTCAGGTGGGGAAACTGATACCCAGAGTTTAGAAGTAGCTTGCCACCCTCCTTATGTTTCTCTTCCCTATGAGGACATCACCTGTCTTATTAAATATATGTTACAATATACTAAAAAACAATCAACCTGTCACCTACTAGATTTAAAGAAAAAGAAGACTCTCTTCATCTTACTCAAATCCCAAGTTAAAGTACTTTCATTCTTATTTTTTTAAAAAGGGTGTACTTAATAAATAGTGTAAAATAATGAGCCTAGAATCAATCTCAAAAATCTCTAATAAACAAAAAAGTGTGAAACTAGTATATTTATCCAGATAAGTTAAATGAAAACCCTGTAGACAGACCAAATGCTTCCTTACACAAGAGTTCAAAGAGTTCAGGGTGAAATAATGGCAAATAAATAGGCTTTGGAATTTAAAATAATAATAATAATAACTGAGTTTAGATTCCTCATCTAATCCCTAATGGCTATGTGCTATGGAGCAAAGAACATGACTAACTTGACCTCGGTTTCTCTCATCCTTCAAATGAGTATAATAATATCCATGTCATACAATTATAGGAGATTAATACAATTAAAAAGTACACAGTCTGGCACATAAAAGTCCTCAATCAAGTTTACTTATTATTATTACTTTTATTATTATCATCTTTTTGGTATCATTGCTATCCACGATAATGTTGATTCACTAGAAAATCGCCTAGTTCGTGGCTTGATCCTCATCTTCACAGGAGATACTGTAGCTTATTTGTTTCACACTATCCAAACTAACAAATGGTTTATTTAAATATTAGAATGTTAATCTTTTGATTTAAAATGGCAATTGGCTATACATAGAGGGCACCACTATACTTAAGAGACCAAATTATTTATCAAGGCATGTTTGAGAGCCAGTACAAAAGGAGTTGAAAACTAGTAATTACAGCAAGTATCCATTGGATAGTTACTGTGTGTGGAGCAGTTTTCTCGTATAGTCTCATATGACCCAATATAAACCTTGTGAACTAGGTACTACTGTATCTCTATTTCACAGATGAGATAAATTGCAGCACAGAGAGATTCAGTACCCTGCTCAAGTCTACAGATCCAGCAAATGATGGAGCCAGACTAAGTCTTCCTTGCACTATTTACCCTCATATAATTCTATCTTCCTAGACCCTAGTATCTATTTCCAGTAAGATAAGAAATCAATACCTTGATAAAAACATTCTCTACATGTATTAGTTTGAATATATGCCATAACAGAGAGCAGAGAGACTCAAAATTATGGCTGACCTTCAAAGTTATTTTTTATTTGTCAGTCATGTAAAAGTCCAGGTGGGTGGACCAGGGCTGATATGGCAGCCCCATGATTATCAGGAATGCAGGCCCCTTCTCCCTTGTAGCTATATGTACAGCTTTTGTGTAAAAGTACATACACCTTTCTCTACATGTTCCTTTCATGTAATAGTAAAGGATGGCTGCGCCAGCTCCCACCATCACACCCGCATTTCTGCATATTCTGTAAATATATGTATGCCTGTGTGTGTGTGTGTATATATGTGTGTATATATAGAGTGAGAGATTTAGATTTATTATAAGGAATTGGCTCATGAACTAAGGAGACTGACAAGTCCCATGATCTGCTGTCTGCAAGCTGAGGACCCAGGAGAGCCAATGTGCACATCCAGCCCAAACCCAAAGGCCTGAGAACCAGGAGAGCTGATGGTGTACGTTCCAGTCTGAGAGCAGGAGACCAATGTCCCCACTCAAAACCTGGCAGAGAATGAATTCTCCCTTACTTTGCCTTTTGGTCTATTCAGGCCTCCAAAGGATTGGATGAGGCCCACTCACATCGGAGAGGACCATCTGCTTTACTCAGTCTACAAATTCAAATGCTGATCTCATCCAGAAACACCCTCCCAGACACACCCAGAATAATGGCTGCCCCGTGTCCCAGTCAAGCTGACACAAAAAAAATTGAATCATCATAGGACTGGAGATAGCTCAGGGACGAAAGCTAAAAGCGGAGGTCCTAACGAGGGAACCACTAGCTTTTGCTAACCTGGAGGAAGAGAGGCAGCAACATGAGATCAAACCCCCATCATCTAAACTGCAGCGGAAAAGCGACTATCCAGTGGACTGAGACTTACTAGGCAGCCATCTTGTAACATTTAGGATAAATGGGATTATTTCCTTCCTTAAAACAAAAAATCAAAGTGAGTGAGCAAACAAAAACACTATGAAACACTCTTCTACTCTGCCTGCATCATTTTTAGTTTTCTTATTCTCTGAGGCAATATCTTCAACACAAATTCACAAAATCATAGCCTGACCTGCTCTTGACTTTAGCCTTTGATGTAGTCAACCTCTCTGGTGTCCTTTAAGCTCTGGAAACTCAGAGGATAGCACAAACGCAATAGGGTCAGGTGTGTTACCTGGAGGGGACTTCAAGTGTCAAAATGTGATGGCTGTTCAGATGGCCAAGTTTATTTAGAGAGTAACTCCATTTTATTTTTCCTGCCAGAGAATCAGAAAACAACCTGAGCAGCTCACTTCAGTAAGTACCTAAAATCAAACAGAAAATCAGACAAATATCAGAACAGGCTTTTGAACAAAGCCATGAGCTTTCTGGGCCTCACTGTACACAAAGTTTCGAATGTCCACATCATGCTATTCAGAAGCAGAAGTGAACAGCACTCTGCAAGAATCAATGTACTTTCAGTTCTGCGATGGCCGTGTGCTCAGAAGCTGAATGAGAAGCAACACACAGACTCAGCCTGATCACCAACCTTAAAACAGACCTGTGTATGTCCCCAGTGGAGGGCCCTGCTGCCCTGACTAGCAAGACACAAGTCTTCCAGAGGAAGGATAAAGCTTTTGGCAGGTTATCAACCTGACTCTGATAAGGATGGCTAATTGCACTGGTTTTAACATGAAAATGTGTCTTTTTGGTGCACTGTGGATTTTCAGAGGGTCTCTGAATGCGGCTTCAGACAACACCTCTTCCTCCCATGGTAAAGATTCTCCATGATGGATGATGGACCCAGGGGAGGATGGCACTGTAGACAAGTGAAGATGCAACTTGCTCTTGTTGGAAGCTGACAGCAACCTGACACTGACTTGTCAACTGAGGCTGAGACTCTGGTTTTGTTTGTTTGTTTGTTTGTTTGTTTGTTTGTTTTTGCGGTACGCGGGTCTCTGACTGTTGTGGCCTCTCCCGTTGCGGAGCACAGGCTCCGGACGCGCAGGCTCAGCGGCCATGGCTCACTGGCCCAGCCGCTCCGCGGCATGTGGGATCTTCCCGGACCGGGGCACGAACACGTGTCCCCTGCATCGGCAGGCGGACTCTCAACCACTGCGCCACCAGGGAAGCCCCTTGAGCCATTCTTAATGATTGCAAACACCATTTTGTCTCAGGAATCCCCTTCTACTGTGATCTTTGTCTGCTGAATCTTGGGAGAATTTTTTTTTTCTCTATTGTCGTTCTTATTTCTAAATTGATTTTAGCCAAGAAGAAAATTGCACATCTGCAGGAGATAATGCTAAATCTCAGTCTGATTCAGTATTACAGCAGCTATTTTATTTCAATCCAAAACTTCTAACAGCAAGTGTAGCAAATGTTAAAAAGAAAATGAAAGAATAGCGTAACTTCATTTCTTTTATTTACAGTCAGTTTGGTTTTGAAATAATCTTCTCAGGCTCACCTGTGCAGACTATAAACATCTGTTTTTGTTATTTTTTTTTCTTTCTTTTTGTTTTTCTGGTTCTCTGTTAAATAATTCTGTATTACAGCATTTTCTAATCTATACTCAAAGAAAGCATTTCTCCAGAATTCCAGGAGATGGCAGCATAGAGCTATAGTTCTCGCAGGGATGTACCTTTGCTTCTGCTGAGCAGAGTCAACACTGGTAAGAGTAGTGAGTCTCTGATACAGAATCTGACCTGGGTGTGTAAGCCAGGTCCAGCCCAACTGGCAAATATAACATTTCCAAATTTATTGTACAACAGCCAATGGGTCGTTCAGAGTGAAAACTAATATTGCAAATAGCAAATTAAAGGAAAACAAATATACTTCTTACCCACTGGCTGGTTCACCAACATCATTTGGAAAGCAGTAAAAAGGACATTTATGAATTTGAACTTTCTTTACTGGTCAGTAAGGGGAAAGAAACTAGATGCCTAAGTGCTTTCTGCTGATTGCTTTGTCACCAGGACTGTTAACTGCTGATAGGATACAGGGCCCCCAGCCATCAGAAAGCTGCCTGAGCAGTTAGCACTGGATACAGAGACTCAGCCCTTTATCATGCTTGAGGGCTGAATCTTATCCCTCTTGTGTGAAATAACAAGAGCTCTGGAGTCTGGTTACGAGGACACCTGGGGTGACTTGCAGATTCTTCCCTGGCGGTCATGTTTTCTGACCCTCAATTTTCTCACATATAAAATAGCATTAAGATGTCCTTGTCTGCTTCCTTTTAGAGGAGTGATGGGGACTGGAGGAAAGCTAAGAGCACAGTGCCAGGTATCAGGAGATAAACTGAGGCAACAGAATCTGGTAATACAATGGTGGGCTCTGCAGCCATCACTGAAGGCTTGAACCCAGCTCCAGGCCATTAACTCTTCAACGGTACAAATTACTCAAGCACTCTAAGCCTCAGTGATCTCCATTATAATATAGATCTAATGGTAAGAACTAACTTATAGGCCTAGAATATAGTCTGTTTTCTCTGCTCAATGCATTTTGGCTATGATTGATAAGGAACATGAATCTTGCCCTGACCTTGCCATTAACGGTCTGTATGGACTTGGGTAAATCACACAGCCTCTCAAAGTCTCAGCTTCCTCACCTCTAAAATATAAAGGTGGACTTGAACCACATTTGATTCAAATATATATTATATATTTCTAAACTGCAAAGCCCCATGTAAATGAGACGTATTTTTACTACATGGAAACCTGGAGGAACAAGATGAATTCAAGCTGGCAGATGTTTTCATGGAAGTAGCCGGGTTTGAGGAATGAATTAATCAGAGGGCTGTTCCCGACGTCTATAAATATAGCTCTAGGTAATCAGAAAATAATCACGTTAAACATGTTAACCGTGTGTTAAACAGGTGACAGAGGACAGAGGCAACACCAAAAGCAACAGGGCCTGTAACACTAGCCAAGGCAGGGCCACTCCAGACTCAAGGAGCTGTAGGTGCTTCCTGAGAGGAAGAAATCTCCAATCCAGCCACTGTCTGACCACCTGCACTCAAAGACTCTCCCAGAAATGTTACTACAATTCCATGAGTGTCAAGCCCTGGGTAATCCATGGCCTACTAGGGTAGCCTAGGGATGTGGATTTGTAGCATCCGCCCTTCCCCATAAGTCTGCCAGAGGTTTCCAAAATTCAGGTAGTCCCCAGGAAGAAAGGGGTTTCCTATCAGTCAGATATGGCAAATCTGAAAGGACCTTGTATTTAGCTGGATGGTTCTTTATTATTCCTTATCAGATCCCGAGGAAACATCATGCATACTTTTAATGGACTGTGGAGAAGAGACCATGGTGGGGAGTTCGGGCTCAGATCAGGCTGGTGGGACACTCCAGTGAGGACTCCAGGAGACAAGAAGGAAGCACACACCTGGCAGACATGGGGAGAGACCATCTAGGATGGAAGAGAAAATGAGAAGTTCACCAACACTTGTCAGGGCTCCAAAGTTCAGTCTCTCGGCACCAATTGGCAGAGAACTCAATGATGAACTCAACAGAAGATGTAAAGCCCTCACAACACTGATCCTAGTTGGTTAAGCCTCAGCCAAGAGCAAATCATATTTTAAGACCTCCCAGGCAACCCAAAGGGAAACCAGAAGGCTTCTTGGCGAGTGTGGAGAATTGGAGCGAGAAAGGTATCTGGAGGTGGTCCAGGCCAAGGACAATGCTGTGAAGAACAGCATGTTGGCCAGGTCTGCAGACACACCCAGGCTTCCCTACTGTCCTCTACTGAAGGACATTGAACCTTGGCAGGGTCCTCCCACGGTCAGCAAGTGCACAGGAAGGATGGAGGTGTTTTCACCACTGTGCCAGCAGCACACTGGGAGAGCTTCATTAACAAACAGCTTCTTGTTGCTGCTCCCCCTTTTCTTTGATGCTATCAAGTGCAGTTTTCTGCATTTAGTCTTCGATAAATGATAGTAAAACTCAGGGAGCACCTACAAAATCCTGTACATAAATTAACTTAGTCCTGGGGACAACCCCACAGAGGTTATAAACCCCACGTTATACACAAGGAAAATTAAGAGATAGATAATTTAAATAACCTGTAGAGAAGCAAACTTTGCCACCCCAAATTGTCTCTTTGCTACCCCAAATTGTCTCTTTGCTATGTGGATTATTTCCAGCTAAAAACAATCTCAAGGCCCAAAAGGCTCAGTCAGAAACTTCAACCTCCTCCCCAGCTGCCAAAAAGAATTTAGATGGAGGGCCTGTTCCCAGAATGGAGATATCACCAGAGATAGCTGCAAAGAATATGGCCTGGTGTGGGCAGGGCAAACTCAGGCAAGGCCTAGAAATCAGAATCTACTCTGGGTCACACTGTCTCTGCTCAGCTCAGCAATCATCTGTTTATCAAACATTTGCTTTTCCATCTCCACGTGAATTGCCTTCTTCCCCTCTGAAGTCCCAAACCACTCCCCCAATATCCTCTTTTCTCTTTAGCTGAAGATGGTGTTTAAGGCAAGGGTTTTGGGGCCATTTGGGTGAGTGACTTAGTTTTCCTGGGTCCCTTCCATGTATACATGTTATTAAACTTTTGTTTGACTTTTCTCCTGTTAATCTGTCTCATGTCATTTTAATTCTTAGACCAGCCAGAAGAACCTGGAAGGGTAGAGGGAAATTTATTCCTCCCCAACATACCCCATGTATGATATTTAGTAAACAGTGTATGGAGGTATGACCCAAAGAGATTAATTCCAGAACCCATGTTTTAACTATACCAAGAAGAAGGCAACAACAGCAAAGCTGTGATATACCACAACAACAAAAGAAAAGATAAAAACCACATGATCACCTCAATAGATGCAGAAAAAGCATTTGATAGGGACTTCCCTGGTGGCACAGTGGTTAAGAATCCACTTGCCAATGCAGGGGACATGGGTTCGAACCCTGGTCCGGGAAGATCCTGCATGCTGCGGAGCAACTAAGCCCATGTGCTACAACTACTGAGCCTGTGCTCTAGAGCCCACGAGCCACAACTACTGAGCCTGCGTGCCACAACTACTGAAGGCCATGTACCTAAAGCCCGTGCTCCACAACAAGAGAAGCCACCGCAATGAGAAGCTCACACACCGCAACAAAGAGTAGCTCCCACTTGCTGCAACTAGAGAAAGCCCACACGCAGCAATCAAGACCCAATGCAGCCAAAAATAAATTAATTAAAAGGAAAAAGAAAAAGAAAAAGCATTTGATAAAATTCAACATCTATTCATGATTAAAAAAAAAAACTATTACCAAAGTGGGTATAGAGGGAACATATCTCAATCAACATAATAAAAGCTATTTATGACAAACCCACAGCCAACATAATATTCAGTGATCAAAAGCTGAAAGCCTTCCCGCTAAAATCTGGAACAAGACAAGGATGCCCACTCTCACCACTTCTATTCAACATAGTGTCGGAAGTCCTAGCCACAGCAATCAGACAAAAAGAAATAAAAGGTATCCAAATTAGAAGGGAAGAGGTAAAATTGTCATTATATGCAGATGACATGATACTATATATAAAAACACCTAAAGATTCCACACAAAAACTACTAGAAATGATCAGTGAATTCAGCAAGGTAGCAAGATGTAAGATTAACATACAGAAATCTGTGGCATTGCTTTACACTAACAATGAAGTATCAGAAAGTAAAAAAAAAAACAAAAACAAAAACACAAAACAAAAACAAAAAAAACCTTGTTTAAAAACACATAAACAGAGATGAGAGACAAGATGGCGAAAGAGTAAGACGCGGAGATTACCTTCCTCCCCACAGATACACCAGAAATACATCTACACGTGGAACAACTCCTGCAGAAAACCTACTGAACGCTGGCAGAAGACCTCAGACCTCCCAAAAGGTGCGCGAGGAGAGGGGATTGAGAGCGCTGCTTAAAGGAGCTCCAGAGACGGGCGTGGGCCGCGGCCACCAGTGCGGACCAGAGACGGGCCTGAGACACTAGGGCTGCTGCTGCCGCCACCAGGAAGCCTGTGTGCGAGCAAAGGTCACTCTCCACACACCCCCTCCTGGAGCCTGTGCAGCCCACCAACGCCAGGGTCCCGTGATCCAGGGACAGCTTCCCCGGGAGAATGCACAGCACACCTCAGGCTGGTGCAAAGTCCCATCAGCCTCTGCCGCCTCAGGCTCGCCCCGCACTCCGTGCCCCTCCCTCCCCCCAGGCCTGAGTAAGCCAGAGCCCCCGAGTCAGTGGCTCCTTTAACCCCGTCCTGTCTGAGTGAAGAACAGACGCCCTCCAGTGACCTACACGCAGAGGCGGGGCCAGATCCAAAGCTGAGCCTCGGGAGCTGTGTGAACAAAGAAGAGAAAGGGAAATCTCTCCAAGCAGCCTCAGGAGCAGCAGATTAAATCCCCACAATCAACTTGATGTACCCTGCATCTGTGGAATACATGAATAGACGGCGAATCATCCCAAATTGAGGAGGTGGACTTTGAGAGCAAGATTTTTTTTCTTCCCCTTTTCCTCTTTTTATGACTGTGTATGTGTATTCTTCTGTGTGAGAGTTTGTCTGTATAGCTCTGCTTTCACCATTTGTCCTAGGGTTCTATCTGCGTGGTTTTCTTTTTTTTAAACTTTCAAAAAAAATTTTTTTCTATCTTAATAATTTTTTAATTTAATAACCTTATTTTATTTTATCTAACATTATTCTATTTTATCCTTCCTTTCTTCCTTCCTTCCTCCCTTCCTCCCTCTCTCTCTCTCTCTTCCTCTCTCTCTCCATCTCTCTCTCTCTCTTTCTTTCTTCCTTTCTACTTTTTCTCCCTTTTATTCTGAGCCGTGTGGAAGAAAGGCTCTTGGTGCTGCAGCCAGGAGTCAGTGCTGTGCCTCTGGAGAGCCAAGTTCAGGACACCGGTCAACAAGAGACCTCCCAACCCCACATAATATCAAACGGTGAAAATCTCCCAGAGATCTCCATCTCAACACCAGCACCCAGCTTCACTCAAAGACCAGCAAGCTACAGTGCTGGACACGCTATGCAAAACAACTAGCAAGACAGGAACACAACCCCACCCATTAGCACAGAGGCCGCCTAAAATCATCATAAGTCCACAGACACCCCAAAACACACCACCTGATGTGGACCTGCCCACCAGCAAGACAAGATCCAGCCTCACCCATCAGAACACAGGCACTAGTTCCCTCCACCAGGAAGCCTACACAACCCACTGAACCAACTTTAGCCACTGGGGACAGACACCAAAAACAACGAGAACTACGAACCTGAAGCCTGCAAAAAGGAGACCCCAAACACAGTAAGATAAACAAAATGAGAAGACAGAAAAACACACAACAGATGAAGAAGCAAGATAAAAACCCACCAGACCTAACAAATGAAGAGGAAATAGGCAGTCTATCTGAAAAAGAATTCAGAATAATGATAGTAAACATGATCCAAAACCTTGGAAATAGAATTAACAAGGACCTAGAAGAACTAAAGATGAAACAAGCAACAATGAACAGCACAATAAATGAAATTAAAAATACTCTAG
>RJWK010018046.1:0-33720 GCA_004363435.1 Platanista minor | reverse complement strand
TATTAACATTATAATAATATAATTAATATATATAATGTTATTATAATATATAGTATATATAATATAAAAATATAATGATTATGAGCACTTTCCAATATCACTAAACATTCTTTGAAAAGATTTCATTGTCACCATGATACCAGTGTCCTGTACTCTAAGTGCATCTGTCCAAATTTTATTACAATTTTTATATAAAAACTTTTGTACCTATCTTTGTCCACAGTTCTGATTATTTCCTAGTTTTGTCTAAGATAATATATTAGGTTAAAAGTGTAACTTTAAAGGCTTTGGTAGGTATTGTAAGAATAATTTCAAGTTATTCCTATTGTTTGTGCCACACTGAACACTGTTTCCTTTCTCACATTTCATGATACAACAGTAAAATGCTTACAAGTTTCCCATATATCTTGCTATGTTTTTCCTTTGGATTTTTCCCTCCATAAATTTTATTCAATAATCAAAATTTAATTCAAGAGTTACTCCAGAAAACTTTACTTAACCTCCCCAGGCTGGGCGAGATGGCCTTTATTGACTCTCATAATAGTCTGTGCATATCCCAAAGTAAGACTTGTGTATGTGGGTGTATTTGTGTCTCACTCAGGAATGATGATCATATCTCTCTTTATAGCGCCTGTGACCAGCACAATGCCTGGCCCATGGTTGACATCAAATAATTTTTTTAATTAAATAATCATCCGACTGATATACTATTCAACCAATAAATTTGATTTTCACAACAAACTCTTCATGTGGGCAAGTACTATTTTCCACTTCATATTGAGCAAAGAAATATAAAATGGATTACTTTCCTGGAGTCAGACAACTAGAAAATGTATGCAGTGTGTTTCTGGAGCCAGAAACAGACCTTATGAATCCTATTATACTATTATATTAATTTTCTCAAATTTGACACAGGAAATCTATGATGTAAATACCCAAAAGAACTGGAAAATCAGCTTGGCAGTTAGGAAGTGTTAGGTTACAAAAAATATCATTATTTTTGCCCATATGATATTAATAGTGGATTTATATTACCTTTTCCATCGTTTTTTATTTCCACATTTTTAATTTCTTTGTAATCAAAAAATATGAACTGTCATTAAATAATGTATGACATGATAAATCATTCTTAGTAATTATTCATATAGGAATCTATTTAAAGACAGAGAATATGAGACTTACAGTGTGATTTATAAACATGCATCATTAAAATATTTGAAATATGTTTTTTCAAAAACATCTGGTAAGCATTTCATGTAAAATTGTCCTTTTTCTTTTAACTTGGCCTCAGCTAGAGGAGTATATCTAGGAAGTCCGTTTTTTCCCACCACAATAACTTACATTGCTTTAAAACGGCATTCTTTATCAGTAAAATGGCAGAGTAGAAATAGCATGAGCTTTGAAATCAAACAGACCATATGTTTGAGCCCCAGGTCACCCCACTTCAGGATGTATAATGTTAGGAAACTTATTACCCTTTCTGGTCCTCATTATGAAATGGCGATAGAAATAAAGGCCCTGATAATAAACACCAGAGTCTTAAATATTGTGAATATTCAGTAAATGAAAGTGTCACTTTGTTTCCATCTCTCTAGGAGGAAAGATGCTGTTGCTGGACAAAAGGCTAGGGAAATAAATGTTGCGTCTTTTATACCCCATAGAATGAGTTTTCCTTCAGATGGTTATCAGATTTACAATAGAAGATTCTAGGGCCTTAATTTTGCTATGAGTATGTAAGGTTGGTTTGACCTTTGAATAAGTTTGATTGATTAGTTGTTATGTAAAGCAGTGAATTAGCTTGGCCTGTTTAGTTGCAGTTGATAAAATCCACAGCTTTACCGAGTTTGCAAAGTTGCTTGTCTTCCAAACTGACTACTGGCAGAATAGTTCTCTCTCTCTTCTGACTAGGGTAAGAGTAGTTCTTGGCAACTGAAGTGAGCTGCAGGCTGCTAAAATGAGTTCCAGTTATTCTATAGTTTGTTGAGGTTTCATGGGGCCAAAAAATAATAGCATATAGGCTTACCGAAGCCCAAACCCACTGAGATAAACACAATAGTAAACTAAATATCAGTGTTATTACTCAAAAACAGGATTGGAGGATGTGGTGAAGATAAGGAGTCCCAGTGGGCTTCTGCATCATTCTCTCAGAATTAGCAGACTTCCTCACTGAATCACTGGCAGTCCTGGGAAATCACTGACCACTTTCACAAAGGCAAACAGCTGACTTCAAGGCCATGAGCAGACCAGAATGTTCCCAGTCTGCAGGCTGGCAGAGCCACAGGAATGAGAGCAGAGAAGGGCCTTAGAAAGGTCAATTCCTTCTCCCAATTTCCGCAACCAGGTAAGCTATTTTTCTTTCCTTAGGAAAGAATTTCCAAGAGGTGTGAACTGAGGCAAAGAGTATTATAGTAAAGCAATAGTTCTCGAAATGTGGTCCCCAGATCAGCAGCATCAACGTCACTGGGAACTTAATGGAAAGGGAATTTCTCAGGTCCTGCCTCAAACCTATGGAATTAGAGACTCAGGATACAGAACCCGGCCATCTGTTTTTTAACAAGCTAGACAGATGATTCTGAGATGTTAAAGTTTGAGAACCATTGAATAGAGGAAGTCTCCTGTGCTAATTTCCTATTTATTTCTCTATAACAAACTACCACCAATTTAACAGCTTATAACAACACCTATTCAATATCTGATGCTCCACAGGTCAGAAGTCTAGGTGGACTTAACTGTTTTCTTTTCTATGGGATTCAAAAGGCCAAAATGAAGGTGTTAACCAGGCCGGCATCTTATGTGGAGGATCTGGGATTTGGGGGCAGGTATCTGATTCCAAATTCAGTTGGTTGCTGTTCGTTTCCTACGGCCTGAGGTCCTCATTCTGTTGCAGGCTGTTGGCTGAGGGTACCTCTCTGCTCATAGGACCAGCTCTCAGGTCCTTCCCATCTTGCCTCTTCCATCTTAAAAGCTGACAATGGAATATCCTCTAATGTCAAAATTTTCTCACACTTCCAATCTCTTTGATTTCTCCTTCTGTTACCAGCCAAAGGAAACTCCTTGCTTTTAAAGAGCCCATGTGATTAGATTACGTCAACTTGGATATCTGGTACCTTTTATTTCTGCATTTTAAAATAATTTTCTGCATTTCTCAAACTTTATATAATCAACATATTTATCTTATAATAAAAAAAGAACACAAATTCTTGTTTTGGAGCAGAGTTTGGTCTTACCTTGTATAATTTTTAATTGGGCATTTAAATGAACAAAACCTTATTATTCCTGTGTAGCAGGAGAAAATTGATAATTTTGTAGACGCCCAGCACATGAACTACTACTTAAATGCATGAAAATGTCCCACTATCCAGGGCTTGTTGAGAGACGAATATTTCAGATACTTAATTTCTTAGCACCCACCTGGAGGTAGACAGTCGAACCGAACTTAGGCTCACCTTATCAGATGCCCTGCGCTAGGTATTATATCCAAATATCTAACGTTTTTAAAGCTAATTATGCAGAGATAGAATAGATAGTTCACTCTGGCAGCACAGTATTAACAGCAACATCTAGTCTCCAAATAATCAGATGTAACAGCAACTCCCCAATTTTCTCCCCAAATTGTGACAGTTTTAGAAAAGTAATATCAAAGAATTTCTGTAGAACCAGTTCAATGAACAGGGATTTTACTACCATTATGACTATGTGAAAATCATTTCTACAAATATAACGCCTAAAAACTCTTCACAAGATTTTAAAAAAATTGCCTGAAAATACTTTACAGTAACCATAGCCATTCTAGTGAAGAGTGGAAATGCTGGAAAACAGACAGGACAAGAGAGTGAAACCCAAAATATGTCAAACTCTGATGATACTAACATCCATATTAGCAAATCAGTCCCTATAGAATAATTTCAGATACTTATCAAAGAACGGAGTTTATTTAATATCACAAATTTTAGTTAAAATAGGATATTAAAGATTAGAATTATTCAAATGAGCCAGTAATTATTGAATTAAAGTCTAACTTCAAAAGTCACAAGCAATCAGAGTATTTCTATAGCTAGTTCTCACATTTTTTTCTTTTTTCCCTGTTAATGGTAACTTTTACGTTTTATTTTTCACTGAACTCTCTGTCTCCCCAGTTGGAAGCCATTGACTCTGTCCTATCTCTTCTCCTGCAAGTACAATTTGGTCTAAAAATGCCTCGAGTATTTGTTGATGTAAAGTCAACTTTACTGAAATTTCCTCTTAATATGAAGTAAATGAAATTTGGAAAAAAATACCCTGGATTTAGGTTCTCTTTGTCTTCACACTGAGCTGTGTAATATTAATTGAGGTGCCTTACCTGTCAAATTTTACTCTGTCATAAAATGGGAATTAAAATAGCCATTCCACAAACTCACTGTGAGTAATATTAAATATATATGTTAAATGTTTTTGTACAATAAAACAATTTTTGCCTACAACAGACTCTTATTTGCCATTGTGTTATTTGATTTTAAATGACTTTGACTAACCAAGTGGACAGCAGTTGCTTATTTAAACCTGGGTAATAATGCTAAAGCTTAAATATTGTGCTTTCCTATTTAGGAGTGAATGATGGAGAACCATACTAGTTTATCAGGATTCAACTCACAGGGTTCATTTACCTTACAGTTTTAAAATTGCAGTCTTTTTGCCATACTGAACTCCAAATAGGAAATGTTCTTCAATAAATTATTTAGATCTCTAAAGAAGTTTCATGGCAATTCTTAGAATATTTGTAAAAGAAAAGAATCAACTATCTGAACTGAACTGTTCACCTCCTGATATGTCTTTATGAATAGGTTAAATCTTCATTTTTAACCTTCTTAGACATATCTTTACCTCTGTTTAATATTAAATACATGTAAGATGTATTATTCCTACAAGTTTAGCATAGTTACAGTTTTTAAACCAAAACTATAATTCTCTGGTATGGAAACATGAATAAACTGTGAAAACACTTCTTTAACATGACCATAGTTACATTCAAGAAGTTAGCTTTATATATATATTTTTTAAATTTTGCTTCATTCATCATAGTTGTTTTAACAAGTAATATTATTTGACAAATATATATTTCCTATAAGGTGACTACAGGTTGCAGTATTAGCTGACCTAATAGCATTTTGAACTCAGAGAGTTATCCCAAATTATTCTAGATCAAGTGAAATCATTTGACTTCTAAGTATCCACACACCACTCCTAGACGAAAAGCACATTATCACAGTTCTATCTATGAGTGAACAGGATTCTGTTCCTACTGTTTGGAATAGACCTCCTGCAGTTAATGATTCTACACAAGCGTTAATCACATCCTCTATCAAGTAGGCTAATGATGCTGAGGAGGTGGAATCATTATGATGCTAAATTATATTTTGCTTGACAGGGAATGAAAATTCTCTTTTAGTAATTATTAAAGAGATAGGTAATAAGAACAAGAAAATGACATGTCAGAAGTATTATTTTAATTTTTCTTTAGAGAAAAAGAAATTATTTGCAAAAAGCGAGCTGTCCTTTTCATCACTTTTCCCTTATTTCTTGTCAAGTTATTACACTGTCTGTGTTACCAAAGTTACCTGTCCTGTTTGGAATATGTTGGAGTATTCTACTTTTCTTACACTAGGCATCACTTGTAAAACTTAACTGGATCATATCCTCATAACAAAGGAATATTTTACTGTTTGATATATGTGAAAAGGCTTTCAGAGCTACAAAGCCCTGTATAAACGGTCTGGAACTCACTGCCAATTTTAAATTTTACCTCACAAGTAGCTGAAGCCTGGTTATAAAAAAATAACAACCAAGAGAAATAAATTAACTAAAATAGACTTCAGAAGAATGCTATTCAGAAGAGGATGAATACTGCAGATTCAGAGTTCTGGGAGATAATTATAAGTGGGAATTAGCAATAGGTTGTCTTTGCTTTAAAGTGAAAGAACAGTAAAGCTTCTATTTTAAAATCCAATTAATTATGGGAGGATGGTAGTTTTACGTCTTCCTTTTGTTCCCCTACATGCAATATACAATCACTTACCAACCCTTGTTAATCTTACTGCTCTGCATCCTTCAAACCATCCACATAGTCCTCTCCATCAAAACAAGAACAGCCCAGTTTATCTCTATCATCTCTGATCTTTATTCATGCATCCTCCTCCTAGTGACATGTCCACCTTCACCCATGCTCGCTTCCCAATGTCCTTCCATTCCCCAAAGTTATCTTCTGAAACACAGGACTCACTCTCCTGATTAGAAATGCAACACGACGGTTAATTTTATATGTCAGCCTTCTAGGCTATAGTGCTCAACTGTTTAGTCAAACAATAATCTAGATCTTGCTGTGAATGCCTTCTTAAAGATGTGGTTAACATCCAGATCAGGAGACTCTGACGAAAGCAGTTTATCCTCCATAGCCTGGGTGGGATTCATCCCATCAGTTGAAGGCACAGACAGATTTCCTGAAAAAAAGCAATTCTCAAGACTTTAATATAGAAAACTTGCCTGCCTGAGGGTTGAGCTTTCTCTCTCTTTATATGTATGTGTGTGTGTGTGTGTGTGTGTGTGTGTGGGTGGGTGTGTATTTCTGTTTATGTATATATAGTGTACATGTGGATCTATCTATATATATATATTTTTTTTTCTGTTTCTCTGGAGAATTCTGACTAATATATCTACACATAACCTTCAGTTAAAGTGTAAACTGAATACCAGATGCTCTGTGGCCACCTTCCATATTCAGCTTCATCTCTTGAATCACCTAGCACAGCACTCTGGTCCTGTTGAATTTTCCGTATCTCTTTGTCATCTTCTGTCTGCATACTTGGCCTTGGTACATTTTGCCCTGTTCAATACCTTGTTACTGTCCTTCAGAACTCAGTCACCCAACATCTGCTTTTGTTCCTCCATCCTCCATTCCTGCAAAAACTGGACTAAGAAGTTTCTGCTCTTAGAGCTTCCTTTGTGTACCATTATAATACCAGTTATCACACAATAATCATGGATTTATTGTCTAGCTCACCACTGTAATTTTCCCAAGGGCAAAGCCAACACTGTATTTTTCTTTGCGTCCCCAGACTCTTTTGCTATTCTAGGCACATATTAATTGTTGAATACATCAATTTGTAATCAATTCATTGGACCATGTCATTCTACCAAGTAAAGCCTACCAGATAGGCGACTCCTTTCTCTTTTCTGTTTACTTTATTCATTTGAAAATATACTTAAAATAGCTGTAATATTTTATTCTTTGAAAGGGATCTGAAGCTACTATAGACTTAAGAATAGAGGCGAAAGGAGTGACATCAAAGTGTTTTATTCTGTAAATCAAAGGAAACTCTGTGTTGAATACACAAAATAAATAAGAAAGTATACTCTAATGATAAGGGTGTTTACTGTGTGTCAAGCACTGGTCTAAATACATTATGAACTCAGAGATATGAGAAACTTATGAGGTACACATCTGCATCGTGCTTGGTATAGGCAAAAACCAAGACACAGAGAGTTTGAGCAGTTTTCCAAAGGTCACAGAGTTAGAAAATGACAGAGGTGGAAAGATGAACCCATAAAATTTAGACCTAGCGTGTATGTGCTTAGCCACTAAATGTCCATTAGAGACACACATTTGGGGAAACATAAATATGTGTAACTAACCTTCTGTTACTTCTAGTTCAGCCTTAGATTATTTGTGCAATAGCTTCCGGTTAAATTTAGCCAGTTTAGGGCTTCCCTGGGGACGCAGTGGTTGAGAGTCCGCCTGCCGATGCAGGGGATGCGGGTTCGTGCCCCGGTCCGGGAAGATCCCACGTGCCGCGGAGCGGCGGGGCCCGTGAGCCATGGCCGCTGAGCCTGCGCGTCCGGGGCCTGTGCTCCGCCACGGGAGAGGCCACAACAGTGAGAAGCCCGCATACTGCCACAAAAAAAAAAAAAAAAAAAAAATTAGCCAATTTAAGTGAAGAAACAAATAATGGTAATTTTAAATTAATGACCATAAACTACTTGTTATTCTTTCTTATGTTTATTTGCTTTCAGTATGTACTTTCCCAGACTTCTAAAGCCACTCCAAATACATTGTAACCAGAGGCAGGTTTTAAAAACCAAACCAAACAAAGAAAACCAAAAACAAACAGGTAAACAAAAACCTTTATCATGGTGGTACCTTACTGAATATAACAGTCTCATCTGGGTGTTAATTGCCAGAAAGGAAGATGTGCTATTTAAAAAAAATAAAAGTTTCTTATATATTTTGTAATTTGTATTTAATAATGGTGATACAATATGGTTTTCTAGCTTCACTTTAGAAATAGAAAGAACATGTTTCTTAGCTATTTTAACATTGAATTCAAGCAGATAAGAATCTATGTTTAATATTAGCAATAATCTGTGTGGAGTAACTTTAGCATTTGCTTCTTTAAGAATCCATTTCCAATTACCATGTGTACTCAGATTGCTGAAAATGGCCAATCTCAGTGTTGTAACAGATGTGATTATTGAATTCTATCCCTGTGTCATAGACAGAGAAAAGAATTAAAAAGAGGGGTCTAAATTCTTTTTTGTCATGTTCTTTAAAGATCAGTCTGACATCTTTTATTTACTAAAGGAAATAGACAATTGAATTGTTTCACTTATACTGTACTACTAAGTTACAATATTTTCCTAAAATAAAATACGTATTTTTGATCATTATAAAAACAATATAGGATACAGACCAGAACCGAGTTTCAAGACTCAGCAGTGCCCTTTGATAGCTGTTTGATCTTGGCCCCATATCACTTGTCCTAGTGTATCTACCTATCTGGTCTTTATAAAAATTAACCAATACATGGTACAGAGAGGAACATTCAGTTTTCGTTTGTTGTTTCTACTTTTGCTAGAATAACCTTTTCTAGGCTGGCATATTTTTTTTAACATTGATTAACAAAGAGAACACACTTTGTTCTCAAGCTGTGTAACCACAAGCAGTAGAAGTAATAAAGAAGTTAACAGTTACATAGATAGTTGTCTTTGTCTGTCTTGCTTACTTCATGAGGTATGATAATCTCTAGGTACATCCATGTTGCTACAAATGGCATTATTTCATTTTTTTATTCCATTGTATATACATATTCCACATCTTCTTTATCGATTCATCTGCTGATGGGCATTTAGGTTGCTTCCACGTCTTGACTATTGTAAATAGTGTTGCTATGAACATTGGGGTTCATGTATCTTTCTGAATTATGGTTTTCTCCAGATATAGGCCCAGGAGTGGGATTGCAGGATCATACAGTAGCTCTATTTTTAGTTTTTTAAGGTGCCTCCATACTGGTCTCCATAGTGGCTGCACCAATTTATATTCCCACCAACCCACAGACATAGAAAACAAACTTATGGTTACCAAAGGGGAAAGAGGGGAGGGATAAATTAGGAGTTTGGAATTAACATGTATACACTACTATATATAAAATAGATAAACAACAAGGACCTACTGTTTAACACAGTATTTTGTAATAACCTATAAGGGAAAATAATGTATATATATAACTGAATCATTTTGCTGTAGACCTGAAACTAACACAACATTGTAAATCAACTATGTTTCAATTAAAAAATAAGGTTAGCCATCTTAGCTTCCTAAAATTTCCATTTTCTCCCTACAGATCTTCTTCCTGGAGAGATTATTTCTTGATCTTCATGGTGGGTGTTTCTGTATTTCAGGTCATTCCTCTCCCCACTAATGAAGATCCAGTTTCACCTGTGTCCTAAGTGGCCAGTTTTCCAATTCCAGGTGGCTGAACAACTTGAGCCCAGAAAGCTTAAGGAAGGTTCACTCCCTGAACATTTTTTTATTGTTTCCCTTTTAAATATTTCAAAAACTTTGAGTCAGGGGTCAGAAATCAAAGGTGATCACAGAGAAGCAATCATAGGGTTAAAAAGAACAACTTCTCTTTGAAAAAGAACTTTTCCAATTTCTTAAATCTATGTTTTAAATGACAAAAGAACCACATGTTCATTGTAATAAGTCTGAAAATGTAAACTATACATATAGGTGAAATACAAAGAGCATTCCTGTCTCCTGCAACAAAGTTATACATGTTAGTAGTGTGTTCTGCAGGGGTCCATACCTTTCCTCTAGTACATTTTCAATGTTGCAGTTTGTAATTAGATTTGTGATTGTCCAGATTGTGACTGGTAGATCATTTCCAGATCATTTGCTACATTTTTACATCAATCAATACTCGCAGAATTAGTACTTGTACAGTAGTATTCATGATAGTCGAAATATTTCTAAGATGATAATTTTCTAAGAGGATGATGTTTATATGTAGTAACAATAATCACAGGTCCATAGGTCCTAGTGAGCAGAAATTTTCTGATGCCAATAGCAATCATCCAAGACTGTGGCTAAGTATGTCATGTGGTGCCTTTGTGCAACTAGAAACTGACCAGCAGGTGATCCAGAAGAATACTTGGAATCTTTCCTATATAATAAATGATAATTTCTTGAAAAAGCCCTGTCATTCTCTTCTGAAATGGAGTAATATAATTTTAAAAAATTATTAACTCAAGAAAATACTTTGAACACTCAATAAATTATCCATTTAGCCAAGTGATTTTTGAAACTCTAACCCAAATGAGAAGGTTTGAACTACTAGAGAAATCAAAGATGAGATTTAGAATAAAATATATATTAGATACTCAGTAAATGAATTTTAATGTCATGAATAAATGTATATGGACCAGAATAATGAGTAAAGATTTTAGCTATCACGTCATCAAAATCATAACTTTTATTTTGAAGGTATAAGCGAGAAACAAATACTTGCTAGCTTAAAAAAAATTAGAGACGGAGGCAAAACGGGAAACGCATTAGTTTTGCGTTGGGTTGAATGACTGTTGGGTTGAATTTTTACCAAGTATATTAATTTCTAGGGTAGCTGTAACAAAATGCCACAAATGACAGAAATTTTATTCCCTCATGGTCTGGAGCCTAGAAATCTGAAATCAAGGTGTCAGCAGGGCCATGCTTCTTCTGAAGGCTCTAGGGACAATCTGTTCTATGCCTCTCTCCCAGCTTCTGGTTGTTGCTGACAATTCTTGGCATTTCTATTTGTATCGCTCCAGTCACTGCCTCTGACATCACATGGCCTATTTGCCTCTGTTTGTGTCTGTATCTCTGTGTTCAAATTTCCCTCTTCTTATAAAGACACCAGCCATTAGACTTAGGGCCCATGCTAATTCAGTATGACCTCATCATAACTAATCACATCTGCAAAGACCCTTCCAAACAAGGTCACATTCACAGATCCTGCATGGACATGAATTTTGGGGGCACACTGTTCAGTGCAGCACCCCAAATCTACCTTGTAAATAGACAGTGGTTTTCAACTGGACCTTATTACTGAAGTTCCTTTTAGGAGCATTTTGTTGTCAATAGCTTTTCTTTACAATATAAACCAGGTATATTTTAAAACTGTTGAAACTCTTTTTCTGTTTCTTATGTTTAAATACTTTCCTCTGTTAGTTCAACTGAGGTTTATTCATCACAAGTAAATTGAAGACATATTATTTGTTAATTTTAAGTAACTAGTTATATAAGGATTATGTGTGTGTGTGTGTGTGTGTGTATGTGTATATATATATATATATTTTCTTTTTAGTGTCTTTATGGTAACTCTTAGACAATAACTAATGTCCTCCTTTCTTTGTAAGTAGATAATTTTGTTCAAATGGCAGCCTCATTTTCCCCCAAAGCTTTCTAATACTACGTTATCTTCAGATGATTTGAGTATTTTTCTTCTTTTATATTGATCCATCTCTAAAATAATGTGCTTTTCAGAGTGCTGGGCACCATGACTTCTACCGCAGCCCTACATTTTCTATGGCTGATAATGGACATGCAACTGGGAATAACTTTTTAAAAAAGATTTGAAGCTACTGTCTTTTATTATTATTGCTTTTTTTTCTCATTCTATTTCTAGAGAGAGGAAGCTGAAATGCATTAACACAAACTTATTTTTACTGATTTTAGTAAGATGATAGGAGTAATACTTAGAGAGTCTCATAGTCTTGTCTGTGGCATTTTTAACAAAATGTTCAATAGTAATACATTAATTTCTTTTGGAAACTGTAAAGGCTTTTAAATGTATAACTGATCTTAAACTAAAATTATTATTTCATTATTACTGTATGAAAAGAAAAGGCCCTTTTTCATTTTAGGTATTTTTCTGTATACGCAGTAGTTATTTTAATTTTTTAAATGTCTTTAAATGCATGTCTTTTTATGGCTTGATAACTTATTTCCCTTTAGTGCTAAACAATATTCCATTGTTCAGATATACCACAGTTTTTTTATCTAGTCACCTACTGAAGGACTTCTTGGCTGCTTTCAAATTTTAGCTATTATGAATAAAATTACTATAAATATCTGTGTGCAGGTTCTTGTGTGGACATACATTTTCATCTCCTTTGGATAAATACCAAGCAGTGCAATTGCAGGATTTAGTGGTAAGAATATGTTTAGTGCTGTCAGAAACAATTTTGCAAAATTTTTAATTTTAATGAAGTCCATGGATTGTGCCTTTGGTGCTGTATCTAAAAAGTCATCGCCATATCCAAGGTCATCTAGGTTTTCTCCTATTCATATTCTAGAAGTTTAATGGTTTTGCATTTCATATTTAGGTCTATGATCTGCTTTGGGTTAAGTTTTGTTAAGGGTGTAAGTTTTATGTCTATATTTATTTTCTTGCATGAGAATGTCCAGTTGCTGCAACATCATTTGTTGAAAAGATACCCTACTGTTTTAAGTGGAGAAAAATTATTTTTGTTATAAATATAATTGTAAGCATTCAATGTTTACTTGTGATGTGGTAATAATATTTCTCTTAAATAGCTGGGAAACACAGGGTCTAACTATGCCGCTCATGGTGAAACCTTTCTACTTACCTTATTTTCCAGCTTCCGTGTTTATAATGAATTAGATAATCTCCAGTCTCCTGAGGATTTTTGTCTCTAAAATTCTTTGAACATGAAGTATCAGATTTGAATTGATTCATACAAGTACTTGGGAAGAGTCAATTATTGGAAACTTAAAATATCTTTTAGCATAGTGTAGACACAATCTTAGAATAAGTAGGACATATTTTAGGGAAAAGTGAAGAAGCCCTCAGTGAAAAAATGGTTCATTTAGTTCTACTTCTGCCTTTTTCCTGCATTTTCCTATTGCATTTCAGTTTATTCCCCTCTGTCAATATTCTAATTTGAAAATTATCTTAGCAATGGTGAAATACAAATCACCACTGTTTTTATTACTTACAAGAGAGAAGTTCAAGGACTATTTGACACATCTATGTAAAATATTCAGGTAATTAACATAGAATTTTAAGGCTCATAAAAAATCACTACACTCAACAGAACTTCCTGACATCACATAATAGATTGATTTTTAATGTAGTGTAATGTTTAGTCTCAGTGAGTAGAGATTTCTGACTATAATTAGCTTTGATGACTTAGAAAACATATTATATGTGATGATTGATGATTAGCTATGTATGTGAGAGTCAATAATTAAATTACATTCAGAGCATAGAGGTATTTATGTCATTTTATTTGTGCCTCATGAATTTACTGTCCTTGTCTCAGAATTCTTCAGTAATGTTTTGGTCACTCCCATTTTATTTCCATGGATTTATATAAAATTTTTACTTGCTATTAATTATTTGGAAAATTTCAAGTCTGAGGTGCAGTGCTGCTTTACATATACATTTTTGCTAGAATATTTCCAAATGATTATTCTGATTAAGGGCTATTTTACAAAACGTTTTCTATTGCAAACAATCTTGTTTTTTTTTTTTTCTCTGAGACTGTGATAATGTCAGTGATAATTGAATAAATTAGTAACTTGATCCATCTAATTTCCTTGATTCATGCTGTAGAAGCCTCTGCCTAATAGAGAAAATCATACAATTTGTTATCTTGGTTGACTCTGCATTCCAGATGCTGAAATAATAAGCCCAGGATATTTCAAATTTATTTGAAAATAGTTTATATGATCTCCCTTAGTTAAAGAAGCTACGAGCAGGATAGAATGATTAAATTATGATATTCCAAAATACAGACATGCTCCTGTCTTCTCCTTCCCAGATTTCTTTTCCTATGCCTCCTTTTCAATTCTAAGAAAAGGGCACCACACAAATTTTGCATGACGCGTAGGGTCCTCACTGAGCTGACCTCACAGGCGTTTCCATCGAATCCTAGAATATGTGTCACGCTCACCTCACACTAGATCAACAACCTCCAACAACCTGTGTACTTTCACATTCTAATGTCCTTACTTATGCTTTGTTTTGTAGTCATAACAGGGTAATATGTGTTCTAGTTCCCCTTCTTTTCCAAGAAAATGGTAACACTGTACTCTTCTGCTCCATTTGAAGAGCGATGTGGACATACGATATAGCTTGACCAGTTAAACATTAGCAGAAGTCAGTTGCAAGAGGGAGATGTAAGACCTAGTGAATTAACAATTATACCCTCTCCCTGTGCCATCAGGATCTTAGATGCATGTGTGTGAAGATGAGTCTCCATCAGCCTAGATCCTAAGTGTCTACAACGGGCAGAGCTTCTGCATCAGTTAGGCTTCTGGCAGGAAAGAGAATTCAACTCACTTGGTTCAAAGAAGATAATGTAATGAAGGTATGACATGGAGAAGTGGGGCCAGGGTTAAGGGGAATCACCATAAATGTCAAGGCCCCCAGAGGTGAGGGGGAGAAAAGAACATTCCAAGTAGAAGAGGTAGCAGGTGCAAATGAAGGAGGAAGGGGGCACTGAGCATGGGTTTTCAGCACTAAAGCAATTAAAAAACTACAGAGATTGAGAGTGAGATAATCATGAAATGAGAAAGAAAAGTAATACTAATACTATGGTAAATTCATGTCTAATTGAGGGAAAGCCACTGCTCAAAGTACTTTAGCTGTGTTAGTTTATTCGAGTTTTTAAATGATTATATGAAGTAGGTACAAGTAATAACTTCTCTGAGAACTGAGGCTCAGAGAAGGAAACATCTCATATAGTTCATCCAGTTAAAGTGTGAAGGTGTTTAGGTTTGAACCCAGGCAGTGTAGCTCCACAACTCTTGTCTATAACAACTATGCTAAACCCACTCACACAGCTGGGTGAAAGATCGTGCAAGACTTGTGTGGCAAATGAAGGATTTCTTTTTCTCTTCCTCCTAAGAGAAATAGGAATCCACTGAAGGGTTTTAAAGGATAACCTGAACATATGTGATTTATAAAATGGCTATCCTTCTTGTAGTGTGGAGAACTGGATGGAGAGCAAAAGGTATAGGTTAGCGAAACTAGATAGAATCAGTATTAGTCTAAGCAAGAAATGGTGGTATTTGGCTTAGAGTTAAAGTGGTACTGATGTTGAAAACTATGAATGACTTTGAGACAGATTTAGAAAGTAAACTTGAAAAATCTCAATGTGAATTATATACAGAGGAGAGGATTAAGGACAAGCATTAAGGACAATGCCTATGTTACTGTCTTATTCAACTGGATTTACTACGGGGTTGTTCATTAAAATGAAAATAGTGAAGAAAAAAAATAGCAAAAGAGAGAGATGAGTTTGGTTTAGGACTGGCTGACTTTGAGTTGACTTTTATTCGTCCATATGTAGATACTCATTAAGCAACTTTTGGTGATGTCTGATTCTCACTAGAGCTACTAATTTGGAGCCTATTTTCTAGAGATGACATTTACAGCAATAAACACGGATCAGATTACCAGGACAGAGAATGTGGAGTGAAGAAAATGGGGTCTCAGACCAGGTCTTAATTGCTCTGACATTTAACAGCTCAGGAGAAGAGGTAGGATTTTAGCAAAGAAGAGGTAGATCTCCAGCAAAGAAGAATATGAGAAAACCCTATAAATGGTGCTAAGAAGAGTACAAAGATGAACATAACCAGATACTTAGAATAGAAAGCAGAATGAAGAGCTGTCAGTGAAACCAAGAAGAGATTGTTTGAAAAGAAACGCCACAGTGTTGAAAGTTGCTAACAGTTCAAGCAGTTAGAAAAATAAACGAATGGCTCTTGGTGTCAGATATGACCTTAAAAAACAGTTATTCCAAATTTATTATTGTTAGTATATGAAACTGAGATCCAAAGAAATTGAGGAATATGAAATATGTGTTTTATACCATGTTATACATAACATCCATCATTATTTTCTCATTTAATTATCTAAAACAGTTAAAGTGCTCTACATAATCACATCAGGAGGCATATATTGTCATTTATTAGGAAAAATTATCCAAAATTTGCAAATAAGACAAAGGGAATGTGGTATGTCCTTTCAATGTCATGCAGGGGCATTGCTTAAAAGAATCACCCAAAGATTATGTAATTCTCCAGGAAAATGTACTTGAGTTAGATTTGGCTCTTTACTGTTTGATTAGTGCCCGGACATCACTGTAAAGTCACATCTTAGTTTACAGGTTTCTCACCAGTAAAAAAGAAAAGAAAAAAAAACAACATAAACCCAAAGCTTATGATTTTATTGCCCCAGAGAATTTTAATTAGTGTCATGTCTTTCATGGTATTATTTTTATTATTTCTTATTCTACTATTTATAAATGCCTTAAAATGTTCTTTGAACCAGCTTTACTACCTCTCTGCCCCCCGTCAATAATGAAATAATTTTTAATTACATTTATATTTGTAAAAGTAAGATAATTTTTGTTATACTTTCGCATAATCAATTGGTTTACTAGATTAAATCACTGTTTTACTATAGCAAATAGCCCAGTGGTAGCCTGAAAATTATTGGTTCACTACAGATTACGTGATGAAATATCAAAAAACGCTTACCTGAAAATATTTTTCTAGAAGTTACATTTTATTATGCATAATAGGATAACAAAATTGAACTATTTCCTTCTCAGACTGAGACTGTAGCACAATAACTACCAGTAGTTCCCACATCCCAAGTTGAATTGTGTGATTCGACTATTTGAAATGGAGTAAAAAGCAAGCTCTTTTTTTTTTTTTTTTTTAATCTAAAACTTCTGAACTACATAGAGACAACAAAAGTGTCAGGACTTAGAGATTAAGAGAAGATTTTAAGGGAGAGTTCTTGAAGTGCTGTGAGTCCCAATCGCAGTCCCCAAGGATGCAAAGTGGAAGGTACTTCCCTCTTCATATAATGTGAAAAAATAACAAGTTTAAGAAGACCACTCAGATAGCTTACTATGGCTCCCCCTTGAGCTTGAGGCGCACATTCTTGTCTGACTCATATCCTCCTAAGGAACAAAAGACTGGATAGCTAGGTGGTATTAGGTCAGATCAAGGACAGAGGTGTCTGAGTTGAAATCAGCCTTCTGACAGTTTCTTCACGCTGCCACTCGGGAGGCTAGAGGCTTCCAATGATTAGAGGAACATGAGCACTGTAAATATCCTCTCTCAAAATCCCACAACCAGGTGAGATGTTACAGTGAAAGCAAGGCTTAGACCAAATTCTATCGCTCATAGAAAGATGAATTGGCAAATAACCCCAGACAGTCTTGAGCTGTACTGTTGCAGCTATATTCAGTCCTATATCCCATAAGTTCATCGGTATTCAGTTCTACATTTAGTACCTTTTCCTCTAGTACGATGACAGATTCCTCCATATCATGGTGGCACCGAAGGAATAAACACCTGGGCTAAAACCCCCACTTGGGAAAATGTTACACATTGAGTTCTCTAGAACTTGTCCAAAGTCCAAGTATCTATACAAATTTGCTAGTCAGTAAACATAGCTCAACCACTACCCGTTTAGCAAATACATACATATTTACAAATTCCCTTAGGTTGTTTAATAAATCCTCTATTGCAGATTGAGATAATGATAGTTCAATCGTTTTTAGTTGAAATCTACCTCTTTATGATTTTTCCAGGAGTTCCTTATTTCTCTCAGTAGAAATCGGAAGTTCCTAATTTTCAAATGCTGACTCACTACCCCTAGGGTGAATATTCCTGATTAAAGTATTTCAAGTGTCAACCAAATACCTAGAGGGTATAATACAAATACATATTCCATAAATGTCACACATGTGATAATGAGTTATTTTAAAATAAATTACTGACAATATAAGACCTAAAGTTCTATAAGGTTTCCTGGCAATGGATTGGGTAGGCTGTTAGCATAGGACAAGACATAGGCAATGATTAAAACTAACCATCCAGAACAGAGTTGCTCTTGGTAACCCTAAAAGGAACCACGTGTGAAAGATTCCCAGTGATGGGACAGTGGGCTCCGAAGAGAGAAAGTGTCAGCTTTAAGCATCTACCAGGCACACACAACATTATTGATCTAGTAAGAGCTTTCATGCCACACTCCAACAACTAGTGTGGATTGAAAACTTCTCCCTTGGTGGTGGGGGTGGTGGTGGAATTTCAACTTTAAATGAAATTCATAATGTTGAAATTAATACAGTGGATTGAACAAGATAATTATTGAACTGAGACTGTGTGTGGAACTGGAAGTTATAGGTGGATTCTTTTTTTTTTTTTTTTTTTTTGCGGTACATGGGCCTCTCACTGTTGTGGCCTCTCCCGTGGCAGAGCACAGGCTCCGGACGCATAGGCTCAGCGGCCATGGCTCACGGGTCCAGCCGCTCCGCTGCATGTGGGATCCTCCCAGACCGGGGAACGAACCCGCGTCCCCTGAATCGGCAGGCAGACTCTCAACCACTGCGCCACCAGGGAAGTCCTATTGGTGGATTCTTGTTATCTGAAAGTGACCATGGCAGGTATGGGATGTTCACTGCTTTTCACCCAAGGAAGCAAAGGCAAAACAAGTCTCACAGCACAGGGGGAATGGACAGTGTAGGATAAAAATAAGGCTCCTTTATATATGCTCTCAGTGAGTCCCATTCTTCAGTATAAAGATTCATGTCATTCAGATGATTCAGAGTGAGGCACCTTTGAAATAAACTTTTTTTTTTTTTTATCACTCAGTCTTTTATAGCATAACTATAATGAGTTAAAGGGAGATTCTCTTCCTGTAAGAGTGACAAAAGGAAAGAAAGATAAAGTAAGTGAGGGAAACTGAAGACACCATCCTGCCTCATATGTTTTAGGACATTTTATCTGCAGTTGTTCAAATTTTCAGATTTAAGATGATGTATCAACTTGTTGGCTAAATAATGTCATTCAATAAGCCTGCCCCTAGCTACCCATTACATATAGGTTTTCTCTGGGCTATAATTCCTCTCAAATAATCTCTAAAATGACCATTCTAAGTGCCTTTGGTTTAAAAGACTATATTCCAGAAAAAAATATAATTGGAGAAAGGATTGCAGATTGGGTAGGAATTTGAATAATGTTATAATTTCTATATATTTAATTACCTTTTCTTTGTGCATCAGCTCCAATCTTCCACTATTTAACCTCATTGTGTTCACTTATCATGTACATTTCTGTGCAAATTATCAAATGTGTCAATAAAATTATGGAAAAAATTGTCAACTAATTTTAGAGTAAAATAAATGATTCCTAAAATATTCTACTTAACGTATGATCCTTGATAAATTAAAATTAGTTTTATCATCCTCAGTGATTCTTTTGTTCACATAACATAGAACTACCTAGAGTGACCTGATTCTGCCATAGAATTAAGAGCATCATTAGATTTTAGAGGAAGAATGATGGTTGTAGGGAGACACAGTTGACTGGCTATGCTGCTGAGATGTTCACACTACCTCCCAATAGCTGAAGAATTGTGCCCTGGAGTTATCACGTCAGAGCTGCCGAATGCCATCCTGTGGTTGTCATAAACCAGTGTCATCACTGATCGAGTTTCCCTCAGTTAAGTATAAAATCCCCAGCTCCCCTCCATAAGCTAACTGAGTCTCACTGTACTCTCTCACTTTGATATCTGTGATGAATTTAAAACCTTATAATCAGTAGAAAAGTGTGTTTTTGGTTGGGTGAAACAAGTTATAACTAGAGCTGAGTATAAATGCTGTTGTACTCAGGATAGCTATCAGTAATACATGAACTATAAATGCACACATGTTTCCTTTGAGATCATCTCAAGGAAGAAATGAAAAATGTAAATAACCAGATGATATAGTCTCCAAACAGTGCATCCTCAATTAAAATGAATATAGTACATAGCTTACCTTCAGTATAAAAGGATAATCAAGTTTCCTTACGGAAGACTGCATGTAAACAAAAGCAAAAATTAAAATTGCAAACAGAATGAGCTTTCTCATGAATTTGTAAGATATAAAGGGAATGTGTGTGTGAGTGTGTGGTTGGGAAACATTAAAGGAAAAAGAAGAACCCGTGACCTCCTAGTTTTCCTTTCTAAAAAGAATATATTCAGAAAGTTCTGAAGGTTCTGCACTTTAAAAATATATTGATAGGGCTTCCCTGGTGGCGCAGTGGTTGAGAGTCCGCCTGCCGCTGCAGAGGACACGGGTTCCTGCCCCTGTCCGGGAAGATCCCACATGCCGCGGAGCGGCTGTGTCCGTGAGCCATGGCTGCTGAGCTTTCGCGTCCGGAGCCTGTGCTCCGCAACGGGAGAGGCCACAGCAGTGAGAGGCTCGCGTACCACAAAAAAAAATTAAAAAAAAATAAATAAATAAAAAGAAAAAGAAAAAGAAAATATATATATATATATATATATATATATATATATATATATATTGATAGAAAGAACTAGTAATATTCCCAGTTATAGGAAATGTAGTTTTTAGGAACTGCTCAGCAGGAACACAATAAGTAGGTGAAAGCTTGCAAAAAATACAGAGAGTCAATCTTGAGGATTAGTAATCATGTGATTTTTTCAAGAAGACTTTGAGCTGCTGAAATGAGAAGGTTTGTATTTGTTGTAAATAAAAAAAGTTAGGTACTTATATTAAAGCTTGAGAGAAAAATCACTTTTTCTTATAGCCTGGTAAGTTGCAATCAATTGTCTGCTTGCCTAGTTGAAATATTTTTATCAATTTATCTGCAATTACCAAGGAAATATCATGTAGAGGTAATTATGTGCTGTTCTCACTTTTTGAAAAATAGTGTTTTATCAAATAGTGCTTGTATGTATCTATTGACCCTGTACAAATTCAAAGGGAATCTGCAGAAACTACTGAGGGAAATGCATTGTACTTTGCAGTTCCATTTCAAAGTTATAGAGAGTTAAGGCTCCAACTGCTAGTTATAAAACAGTTACGTGCATCTATTGGCCTGACATTTATTATTCTAGCAATATTTCTGTGTATAAGCAATATCTCTATATTTAAAAGATACATTATTTTACTTTTATTAACTAAGCTCTTTACTCCTTTTTTTTTTTTTTTTTTTTTTTGGTTAATTATAAGCCTTGTCCTTTAGATCCATATAGTTTCATAGTTTATTAGCAAGCACAGAAGACAATATTATTATGGGTAATATCTATTGAGCACTTACCATTTGCCAGGTGCTATGTGAAGGACTTTACATGAACTAGATTATTTGATCTACAAAACAAATCTTGGAAGTAGATATTTTGTTATCATCTTAGTTTTTCCAACGAAAAGAAATAAGGCACAGAGAGGTTAAGACATACTGTTGGTTGCAGAGCAGTCTGAGAGCAGAGTAGACTTTGAAGTTAGTAGTTATCTCTGAAGCCTGATGCCTGACCACAGTGCCATGTTTCCTCTTTTACAAAATACTCAGCCAAATCAAAGGAGAAGAGGGTTTCTTATAAACAGTCAGCCTTTCAGGCAAAATCACCAGGCAGCTTACAAAAGGTGATATTATTTAACATAAATAAGTAAAAGTTACTACAAAGCAAAATGTTTCAAGTACCTTTTAGGAAAATAAAACAGGACAAGTGTAAATACAAAATTTCTGTAGATGTACCATATACTGAGATAACGCCGAAAGCTCACTCATGGTGTGCGCATAAAGCATTATTTTAAAACATAATGCATGGAGAATGTAACACATTAGGAGGTTATTGTTCCTTTGACATGATGGCTGAGGGTGGCGGAGGAGGGTGACTTTATCCACAGGCAAACCATTGTTTTCCAAAGACTACAGAATTATTTGTTTCCATGTTATGGCGTATAATTATTTTTAAACAAAAATACTCGGTTTTTAATCCTGTGTTTGCAAAATGTTGGCATATTTTAGGACTTGAATGCTTTGCAAATATTGGAGAAGTAAGCGTGAGAGCACCTCTCTGTGGTGGGAAGTTATTACTGTTTTAAGAAGAGAAAAACGTTTAAAAGAAAGACTTTTTCAGGAGCTAACAATTATTTTGCGTATTTTCCAAGCCATTTGTCTTTCTCCTGACTGCAAAGTTTTCCCTCTTTTTTTCTGTTAAGTATTGCTAGCAAATAAGTAACATTTAGGGTGTTATGCTACTCCTGACTTGCAAAGAAAAAGGCACAGTGTAATTCCGGATCTTTAGGAAAGTTAAGGATAAGTTAATGACATCATATTTCTTTCTTCTATATTTCTAAGAAAGAATGTACTAATATTCATTTCCAGAATACAAAGGGAATATTTCAGTATAGTTTCAACAGAAGAAGCAGAACTACTAAGAAATGATGCCCATCTGTCCATCTTCTCTCCCTGACTTCACGTCCTGTGGACCCCAAGCTCCAGTATCAGACACAAGGCAACAGTCTGAACTAGACAGTTGTGTAAGGTCGAATTCTTAGGACTGTGTCTGATGCTGGAGCTTGGGGGTCACAAAGTAGGCTGCGAGGGAGAGAATATGGATGTGAACTAAGGTAGCAACGATCCGGAACCCATAAACCAAAAAAAAAAAAAAGCTAGAGGCCACGAAAACAGAATGAAACCTATGTGAGCCCTTATTGCCTCTGACCTTGACTGTGTAGTTTTCCTGCAGAAGTTAAGCTCCCTCCTCATGGAACTAAATACCCACAATGGTCCCAGAGTAGAAGCTGAAGGAAGGCCCAGTGGAAGGTGGGCAATGGCAGACCTGGCCACTGTCACTCACCAATGAGATGAGCCAGCAGATCAGTGAGGACATAAAATGACTGCTGCTTCATTTCCCCTCCAGTCCCCTGTAAGAAACTCTGCTATACCTCACCCTAACCAGAAACATACAGAAAAGAAATTCTGGAAAGGGTGGTAAGGCCTAGCCAAGTGGCCACATCACAAGGCCACCACAGCTCACTCCTTGCCAACCCATGCAAATCTCCTTAAACTGTATTGATCTCCAAATATTTAAAACAGCCAAGTCATGCTTCCACCTAACATGGTACAACTATCCCAGGTCCAACTGAAAACAGATGAATCCCTTCCTCAGAAGGGATACAAAGTCCCTTATTTGTCTTTGCGTGTTAGGTCATTTTCTATTAGTTCGTTCATACTCTCTCACTGATATCCTGCAGCTTAAATACGGAGATATGCAGTTAGATATTATTAACATATCTTATCTTACATGAACAAAAAGAAAAGCATTGTGCGATGTGATGTGTGTATGTGGGGGGGGAGGGATTTATCACACACACTCAAGCATATTCATATCAAAATATGGAAGAAGCACTCATAACTATTACAGCCTGTGTTTCTCCAGCTGATCACATGATCATAGCTGGTATGTATAACAAGCTTCTTCCACTACCATCCTGTACACCCTAGCCACTCAGCAAGCACTCCTGTTGGTCATAGACTCTTGCCTGCTAAACTTTCCCAAACCTTTATTCCTGAAGAAACTGGACCATAGCAGCCCAACCTGAATTGAGTTATGATAGTTTTCCACTGACTTTAATCATAGGAAATGAAAGTATTAAAAGGCACCCTGGAGGATCTCCTGCATTCCATACAGACCCTCCTTTACCCACATTATTTGGTAGCAGCCCAATTTCACCTTGATAGAAGAATCTCTCGAACTAGTGCAGAAACCCCAGTCTTTGCCTGTTAATTCACAAGTCCCATCTGGCTAGGTCAAATCTCAACTTCTATTTCAATGAAATTATTGTCAGGTTCCCTGGCAGAAGCATTATTTTCTTTGGTACTAAGATCTCACAGGACTTAATGCCATGGAGATGAGAAGCAAATGTTTTGCTAGTGGATCACTTGCAGTGATAGTGGAGGAGACGCTCCCATTTTTCTTCCTTGATTCCCTGGACCAGGAACTCTGACTATGGGAGATATAGCACTATATGTGAAGGAATGGTGAGCATACAGAACACTCTGGAGATATTACCTCAGCTCTGAAAGGTATTGTCATCTAGCTGGCACCATAACTGAGTCTCCCTTAGACCATTCCACCATCACCTCTGTAGTTCTGCAAGGAAAACCATGGTTAGACTAATTAATTCCATGACAATGGACCCATTGCCACGTTTCGTTTGCTGTGAAATAAATCCTTTGGTCAATGATGGCACATTGGGGAAGCGCATGATGATGAATAAGGCACTCTGTAGCATATGTAAGGTAGTCTTGTGGGCAGATTGGGCAGTGCCTGTAGCCAGTAAACCTTCACTTGGGACACAAATATGTTCAAACTGTGTGTCTATTTGGAGGATTTTTGTCACCAGTTGACCATCCAAGCAAACAGCTGGCCATAGCCCCTGTATCACTACAGACCTGAACCTCTGGTTATTTCTCATTCTAAGCAAAATGAACAACAGGGTGCACTTTTCCCATTCTGCCCATTGGGAAGGTTTCTTTTCACCACTGTCCTTCAGGGCTATCCCATTGTGGAGCTGGAGAGCTGCCACTGTCCTCTTTGAGAGGTACCTAAGCATTGTGCAAGACCACAGATAACAGACCTGAGGGTTTTTTTCCCCTCATTCAATTGATTGTAGGGAGCTTTCCATGAGACCATAGACGTGTACTGGGAGAGAGATGTCTATATACCAGGAGTCCGTGGGCAGTGGGACCATCTCCTTGAGCAACTTACTTGTGTCTTCAGGGCCAACCCAGGCCCCATCTCATATATACCACTGCCATCTGATGGTGGGGCGTTGCTGTGCCTGTCCTGTTTTATGACTTGGTGGGTCAGACACACCCAGTTAATGATGGGCAGTTCCCTGTTGCATGGTAACTTGGTGGTCCGTGGTCAAGCTTTCAGTCTCTACTTAAGCCCAGTAGCAAGCCAAAAGCTGTTTCTCGAAAAGAGTGTAGTCATCCACAGGGCTTTGCTCCCAAATCCTAATAGTCTGTGTAGTGATTCACCTATGACAGGCTTCCCAAACCTTCAACAGCATCACCATCAAATGTGCTGAGCCATATGGCCCAGGGGTCAGAGCAGACTGTTATACAGATGTTTCTATTGTAGATCTTTAAGAACTATAATTGGGTGGAAAAATAGCATGATTCACTTAATTCAATTGACTAGTTGCATTCATTTGTTGGAAACTCATTTAAAATCCACATAAATATGCTGTTTTGAATAAATTAAGAGAGTCTGAGGTGTATGATTCTGTCCAGATGTCAATAAAATATATTACACAATGGTTGACACTAATAAATGGCAGCTTAACTCTGAGAGAATTCTCTGTGAACATATGCCTAACTCACTTGATAACAAAGGTCTTGACGTAGTGTCTAAAGTTCTCTAGGTCTAGCAACTTCTCTATCTGGGTTACTGCAATATATTTATCTTCTGGCCTTGACAATTAAATACCCAGTAAAACTTAAGTTAATATCATATTTAACTATAAGGTATACATTTATACATATTAAGTACATATTGTACTATTATATTTATTTAGCTATATGATGTGATACACAAGAGAATAATTAAAGGAAAAAATATAATTGCATGATTATTTCATATGTATATAATATCTTTGTTATTTGCAAATATCAGTAAGTTCTTTTAATTTACTTTGTATTTTATTAGACACTAAAACCAATGGAAATGGAAATATAGGGAGAACCCGACATATTTTATTTATTTATTTATTTAAATTAATTTTTATTGGAGTATAGTTGATTTACAATGTTGTATTAGTTTCTGCTGTACAGCAAAGTGAATCAGTTGTACATATACATATATCCACTCTTTTTTAGATTTTTTTCCCATATAGGTCATTACAGAGTATTGAGTTTCCTGTGCCATACAGTATGTTCATATTAGTTATCTATTTTATATATAGTAGTGTGTAATGTCAACCCCAGTGTCCCAATTTATCCCTCCCCCCTTTCCCCTTTGGTATCCATAAGTTTGTTTTCTACATCTGTGACTCTATTTCTGTTTTGAAAATAGGTTCATTTGTACCATTTTTTTAGATCCCACATATTTTAGATAGTTATTAATTTATGGGAAAGAATCTAAAGAAATTATAAGCTTGAGAGATGGAGTATTTTTAAAATGTGATCTGTAATTTTGAAATTTTTATTGACAGTTGAGAGTGGAGGAACCAATGTAGCAAAGTGCCCATTCAGTTGATCACACAGAATTTTATATTTTTTTTGCTGTGTTACATAATTTTTTAACATTCATCTCAAAGTGAATCAATATGGCACATTAATTCATCAGAATACTGCATAATTATATTTATGGGTTAGTTGGCTATTTTGAACAGCAGGATTCAATAAGAATTTTCTTCTGGATTTTTTTTTTTTCATTAGACCCATATTCAAGATCATTCACTGTGGTTTACATATTTTTAATATGAAGTGGAAGACTTCAACTTAGATTTTATTTTAGAACACATTAGGAAATTCTGTGAAGCCATAGTTTTGGAGGTGGCCCTGGAGTTAACATCCAATGTTTAAATAGTTTAATATTAGGGTTTTACTTTATGTAACTGTTGTGTTTCTAAACATTTTCTCTGTATTATTTCTGGGATAACTTACACTCCAATTAGTTCTTTAAAAGCTCATTTTGAGAGTTAACTATAGATTCAGGGGCTCACTCAATTTTAATTTGTTTCACCATTGCATGGGAGATATCAACAAAGTTATCTTTCTTACTGAATGAAGGATAGCTGTATATAAGGCATGTGATTTTTTTGTTTAGTAAACACCTTGTCATATAAACAAGTTTGTAGGACATACTAACAAGTTCAGAACACCTGAGAAAGCTATGGTCTATCTCTTAATAAAGCCATAAAAAATCTTTCACTGGACCAATAGAAGTCACATAGTGACAACCTAAATAATTATAAATATTAATCTTTATTCAAGTCATATCATCTTTCAAATTCAGCAGGCAATTCAAGTCATATCGTCTTTCAAAGTCAGCATTCCTAAAATACTTAATCAGAAATGTGGCACACAAAATATTTCAGAGCAAAACATCATACAATCCACCAACAAAATACTAAGAAAAACATTAATTATAAATTTTAAAAAGTTCATTCATCAGAATCATAATCTGTGTCATAGGTCTGATCCTCTAAAGATTATTGTCATCATTTTGTCAAGTCTATTTCAGGTAAATTCCTCAGTCTAGTCCCCAATCCTCCAAAATATGCCCCGTTCTGCTATGAATAAGTTTTCTTCTAATCATATCTTCCTTTCGATCTCTCACTCTATCTTCCATTTCACAAATTTATTACAGAGTCTTGGGCCATCTGCCTTACACCCTTCCATATACTCTCAACATTATCAGAGAATTCTGACAATTTTGAAAGTCAAACACTATTAAAATGTTCTTTCTCATTAATAAGGATGGTCACTTTGAGACAAGTATCTCTCTCTTCCCATCTTCTCACCACAGCACTTAACTCCATATGTATTCAGGTTAAAGAATAAAATAAAGTCTCTAAGGTAAAGAAAAAGCACAGTATAACAACCTAAAAGCCAGCCAATTTACGGAGAAGAAAGTTGAATAATAGAAACCTAGATTCTTAATATGAGAAGGAATCCTTTCCCTTAATGCAGAAAGCACCTATGTAATAACCAGAAAAAAAGATTAATAGTCTTTGCTTGAACAGTTGTAGCAGTGGGAAATTCACTGCTTTACTGGGGAGTTCATTTTATTGCTGGACAGCTTTAAAATTGGAAAGTTCCACCTGATATTTGTTCATTTTTCCATATAGATCATGAGCAAAGTGTAAAGCTAATGTAGCTGACCTCAATCAGACTCTGAACAGGGATGACCTCCCTGGATTTGTGTGCTTTGTACTGCAGATAATTTGACAGTAAAGGGCTGTGTAGTGTTCACCGTTCAAAATGTTCACGTGTAAAAATATCTACACAGATTCTTTTATTTAAAATTTTGTACAGATGATAAAATACTTTCTCGATAACTGAACTCACACTCTGAAATGAGAGCCTGACCACACAGTGAGTTACCAATCTCCTTTATCCTTACGGAGGATATGGTGAAACTCTTCACCCTTGTGCCTGAAATAATTCTGGTTTGGTCTGGATCTTACACAGTGTGCCCTTTATAGCTTTTGCCCTATTCAATGTGATCTAAAAATACAGTTGCTTCTTTTAAACCAAGTCTGCTAGTCTATTGATTTTGCCCTTGTTTAAAGCATAATCTTTTATACTAAGCACTGTGTGTTTAAGAAATAGCTTTGCCTCCTTCAAGTGTACCTGGCTGGATGCCAGCTGGGAATGTGTAGGGCTTCCCACCTGTCTGAGTTTTAGAGGCTATGAAGATGCAGGGAGATTAGCATTGAGGACTGTGGGCATTAAAGCCTTTTTATAAGGCAAATCCAAACCTGCTTAGTGTATGAACTCAAAAAAGTGTAGCACATCTCTTCAACATTGGGTCAGTGTAGCAATAACGATCCCCAAGTATGATTAGCCTAGGACATGATGGTGTTTGAGTTTTAAAAAGAAGTTTTAATTTTAAACATTTTCATATACACACCATCCTGTATACCTTCCAACCAGGACACCAACTACCAACTTGAAGTATCTGAATTTATATAAGCTAAGTGTCTAAAATGAAAAAGCCTGCCCCTAATTTTAAGTGACAAAGGCTCAGACATTTATCTAAAATATCACAGTGGTATCAGTACTGGTTCTTTGCTTCCATTTATGCTGTCGAAGCCCTTACTAGTTTTTAGCTACAGATAATACAAACTAATACTTTGTCTATATATCCAGATAATCAGAAGCAAGACATCAAACTACTATAAAGATACAATATTTCTAAAGATGTGTTTTAATTAATTTACTCAAAAAGACTTCAGTACAATAAAAATAGAATACATGAACTGAGATTTGACACGAAACTAAGTTGAACTGATATCTGACACTAAGTTGTGTTAGCTTTGACACAAAACTAAGTTTGACACAAAACTAAATTGAATCTTGCAGAGTTACATTCAAGGAAGTATTTCGATGTTTTATTTAGAGAACATTCTTAAAATGATTTCAAATGCTTGAGAACAACTAAATGAGTCACTTTTCTTTCCCAGTGATGTTTCACTTATTTGTTATTTGAGAAATCTTTCCAGACAATTATGCAAAAAAGTGTGAAAAAGAAGGGCAGGATTTTCTGAAAATGATAAAAATAGATTTTTTTTTACTAGCTATGTCTTTGAAAAGGAGAAGCCATGTATTAAAGATTTAAAAAGTAGAAAAATTAGCATTCATGTACTGTACTAAATTCAGACAGAAGTTTCACTAAGGTGAAATCATAAACATATGGAGCACGTCACCAAGGAGACCAATTAAAACTGTCATCAATCAAAAGTACTGTCATCATCCTGGTGGAACAGAAGTAAAGGGAAAAACACAAGAGAAAACAAGTAAATGTTTTCTATATTGACAAAGTTCAGCCCTTATTATTTTTTATCTTAATATATACAAAGTAGACTCTCAGTTGGTATAAATTCCTAACAGAAATCTCACCCCTGCGTATAAAACTTTTAAATTAACATTTTTCCCATCAGAACTCTATTCTAAAATACCCAGTCTTGTACTTTTATTCTCCCATTATCTTAATTATTCATTTTAGAATGACTAAATAAAATTCTGAATTTTGTTAGAGCACACTGAGATTTACTTTTTCATATTTAGGATTATTATAATTGATCAAGATACAGCCAGATCTATATACTGAGATAATCTTTCACACATAGTAGATACACGTATCTTTCTTCACTTTCTAAATGTCTTCACCATTTCTCCAAATATTGTTTAAAGAACTAAAAACTTAATATTTCTGGTTAAGTCATCCTGATCTTTCTGTTAAGATGCAAATTCCGGCGCTTCCCTGGTGGCGCAGTTGTTGAGAGTCCGCCTGCCGATGCAGGGGACGCGGGTTCGTGCCCCGGTCCGGGAGGATCCCACATGCCGCGGAGCGGCTGGGCCCGTGAGCCATGGCCGCTGAGCCTGCGCGTCCGGAACCTGTGCTCCGCGACGGGAGAGGCCACAGCAGTGAAAGGCACGCGTACCGCAAAAATAAATAAATAAAACATAAAAAAAAAAAATGATGCAAATTCCTCTACATAGATCCCTCAGTCATAATCAGGTGTATCCTCTAATAGGGTCCATTTATCGAACAGCTTTCCAACATCACTATTGATTGAGAGAAACTGTAACCTGGGTTAAAGTAACTTCATTGTGTAGAGAGCGTCGAGGATGCTGCAAAGTGCAGAGTTTTGCTCATCTCTAGGTAAATATAGTCTCCGGGCAAGTAAGGAACCAGAAAGGAAAGACATAGACCTCTGGGGACAGAAAATGGTTGGAAGAAAAAGTTGGGACAGCAGAAGCAAAATGCAGACAATTTAAAAAAAAACAGAAACAAAAAACCTATTTCACAAAGTAACCTCTACATTTGGATTAGCCAATGTGTTTTATTACTTTAGTTCTGTGTGTCATTAATCTCTATACATTATTATGAAAATAAAAAGTGTAAATCAGCTTATCAAAATGAGGATATAAAAGTTTTAAAATTAATGTCTATAAAACATTTTAGTAGAAACTGATGAAATAGACCTGATATCTGTTCATTTACTCTGCAAATAATTCTCAAACTGATATTCACAATGAACTGTGCTTACTCATAACTTACAATGAGGCAGAAGGTATGAATGACATTTCTTTAGTGCTACAATTGGCTCTTGCATATATTTTCATACTTTGACTTGTTTAACCTTATGAGCTTTAAAATTTTGAGTGGGACTCAGGGATTACACTATTAGAAGGTAAATTTATTTATAAGAACCATTCAGAAGGAGAGAAATGATATTGCCTCAGAATGATTTAGAGAGTTACGTTTTTAAAAATTATGATTGTACTTAATTGAGAGAAGATTTAGAGCATGCATTCTTGGAAAAACTACGTGTCTATGATATTTTCAATTTTTGTTTATAACCTCTGAAAAGGAAAATATTATTATCCATAATTATGGATTGATACATCTGGGTATCAAGCTTCTTTGGAAAGAAATGATGGCTTGTTGATATGTTCTCTAAATCATTTCACAGTCTAAGATAAAATTTTACTGGTTGATGAAATCTTCGAGAGTTGCCCTTTAGGTCAATTAGCTTACATTTCATTTAGTTTTCTATTTAACTTTATATAAAATTGGAGCTGGATACTTCTGGAAAATAATGGTAATGCTAGGATGTTATCCAAATGCATAACAGAGTATGGCACACTATAAATTGTAATAAAATTATAGTATTTTCTAATTTAATATTATGGTTAAAATAAGTTATAATCATATAATAAAAGATAACCAGCTTACTAAATATTGGAATACAAGCTTCTCCTTGTGTGTGTGTGTATATATATATATATATATATATATATATATATATATATATATGTGGTACACAAAATAGTGCCAATCACATAGTAAGGAACTTAATGAATATTTGTTAAGTGAATAAAGGAATTTAAGTTTAAGTGGACAAAGTGACTGCTTACTTGAGTCACTCATGTTGTACTCAAATCAATGCATTTCTTGAAAACACTCTGTTCAAAGTTCTATGTTAAGCAAACAAGTAAATCCTAGTTGAGACCAAACAAAAAAAAAAGGAAAGAAAGAAAGAGAAGGAAGATTTGGGTCAGGAAGAGGACGAGGAGGAGGGAGAAGAGGAGAAAGCAAAGGAAAGCATTTACCAGTTACCTTTACCTCTGGCACCCTTTCCCTCCTCTTAGTAGCTTTTGGCCCCACCTTGGTGCGTCCTTCCCCAATTCATACTAAGGGACTCAGAGCTACTGCAGTGTTTCTGGGATGCCTTTGAACCTGCAGCGGCCCATCAGTGGCTTGTCCTGGGAATCATCAATGCCATGAATCTCCCTCAAAGTACTTACAGAATATTCTCTTCACACATATTCTTCAACAACATTCTATATTGCAAATTACCTAATAAGATCATGGATAACCTTCTAGTTGGTAATTAAGGGCAATTGCTTCATGAGATATTTCTTGATAACCAAAACAAACAAACAAAAAAGCAACCACAAAAAAAGCCTTAAACAAAACATGCAAACCAACAAAAGATCGTGTCTCTTGTTCTACATCTAAGGCGCCCAGCCCTGCCAGGGAAAATTACACACCCTGAATATCTATACTTGGATAACTTAATGTCTTAATTTCTCCTCAGGACATTTGACTCTGCTTCTTAGTCTGTCTCCTCAGCTGCTCTTTGAAATTTTATCACCTCAAATCCCCATCTGGTAATCATTCCCTGGATAATTTTCAAATGATAATTCCTAATTCATAAATGTCCTCGACTTTTTATTCCCACAGAGAAATGCCCTCACCTTTCCCTCCAGTCTCAGAAATAATAAAAACATAATAACACCCTGGGCTAATGTACACAAAGAATAGTGTTTAACAGAGTCATGATCAATAATTGTTTTTCAATAATGACAAAAATGCTCTGAAATAAATACTAAAATTGTTACCATTTTTTTTAAATAATAAAACTGAAGTATAGAGAAGTTAGGTAATATTACCATTTTCATGTAGTTAGTAAGTAGCAGAACCAGTATTTTAAGCCTCCTGTTTGGAGATCTCCTTTTCCCCTTCACTTAAATTGAAAGAGAATAAGCGTGCTCCACTGGATCCAATTTAATCCTCAGTCTACCACGAATACTCCCTCCAAAATTATCCTTTGGGGACGTAAACAGAAGAGTGTGCAGAAGAGAAGATGGTCAATAGTTTTGTTTCTTAAGTTCCCAGCCTCTTTTCTTACCCCTACTAATGATCCTTGTTCTATGGGTATCTAGAATATCTGCTGGAATGGATGTGTGTGGTTGATTCTCAATAAAGATACACTGAATGCATAAATCTCAGTTTCTCCTCATAGCCAAGAAAAAACATCGTCTTCAGGGTATTTTCTAAACTCTGTGCTAATTTTTTTTGTTCCTCATTCCTCTGGTCCTTAAAGACTGGTGAAACCCAGAATTTTATCCTTACTCATCTTATTTCACCCTAACCCCTTTCTTTGGGAAATTTATTCAACATCCAACACTCAGTTTCCACTTGTAATATGCTAATTTATTTCAAATCGATCAATATCTTATGCTCAGGGCTCTTATTTTCTTTGTCTCACACACTCAACTTCTATGTGTACGTGAATGCCCAGTATGCATTATGAATAAAAATAAGCTTATCTTCCCCCATAATGAGTGTGTCCTGTATTCTCTGCCCATACAAGTCAGCAACAATTAACCTAATTCCTTAGGTTAGAAGCCTGGGAGGTATAAAAGATAGCTCTTCTTTCTTGCTCATGTATAACTTTTACACATTAAAATAGAATTTAGGGCTTCCCTGGTGGCGCAGTGGTTGAGAGTCCGCCTGCCGATTCAGGGGACACGGGTTCGTGCCCCGGTCCGGGAAGATCCCA
>RJWK010018045.1:0-24468 GCA_004363435.1 Platanista minor | reverse complement strand
CACTGCGCCACCAGGGAAGCCCCGTGGTACTTCATTTTAAGTTTGACTTGCATTTTTCTAATAATTAGTGATGTTGAGCATTTTTTCACATGACTACTGGCCATCTGTATGTCTTCTTTGGAGAAATGTCTATTTGGGTTTTCTGCCCACTTTTCAACTGGGTTGTCTGTTTTTTTGTTGTTGAGTTGTATGAGCTGTTCGTATATTCTGGAGATTAAGCATTTGTGGGTAGCATCATTTGCAAATATTTTCTCCCATTCCGTAGGTTGCCTTTTCATTGTTTTTTGTTTTTGTTTGTTTGTTTTGCGGTATGTGGGCCTCTCACTGTTGTGGCCTCTCCCGTTGCGGAGCACAGGCTCCGGACACGCAGGCTCAGTGGCCATGGCTCACGGGCCCAGCCGCTCCACGGCATGTGGGATCTTCCCGGACCGGGGCATGAACCTGTGTCCCCTGCATCGGCAGGTGGACTCTCAACCCCTGCGCCACCAGGGAAGCCTTTTCATTGTTTTTTTATGGCTTCCTTTGCTGTTCAAATGCTTATAATTTTGATTAGGTCCCATTTGTTTATTTTTGTTTTTATTTCTCTTGCCTTGGGAGACAGACCTAAGAAAACATTTGTACGGTTTATGTCAAAGAATGTTTTCCTATGCTCTCTTCTAGGAGTTTTATGGTGTTGTGTCTTATGTTTACATCTTTAAGCCATTTTGAGTTTATATTTTTGTGTGGTGAGAGAGTGTGTTCTAACTTTATTGATTTACATGCAGCTGTCCAACTTTCTCAGCACGACTTGCTGAAGAGACTTTTTCCCATTGTATATTCTTGCCTCCTTTGTCGAAGTTTAATTGACCATAGGTGTGTGGGTTTATTTCTGGGCTCTTTATTCTGTTCCATTGATCTGTATGTCTGTTTTTGTACCAATACCACACTGTTTTGACTACTGTAGCTTGGTAGTACTTTTTTTAAGCTAATCTGATTTTTTTTTCCATTTAATTTTTATTTTTGGCTGCGTTGGGTCTTCGTTGTTGCATGCAGGCCTTCTCTAGTTGTGAGCAGGGGCTACTCTTCGTTGTGGTGCATGGGCTTCTCGTTGCAGTGGTTTCTCTTATTGTGGAGCACAGGCTCTAGGCATGCGGGCTTCAGTAGTTATGGCATGTGGGCTCAGTAGTTGTGGCTCGCAGGCTCTAGAGTGCAGCAGCCTCAGTAGCTGTGGTGCACGGGCTTAGTTGCTCCGTGGCATATGGGATCTCCCAGACCAGGTCTCAAACCCGTGTCCCCTGCATTGGCAGGTGGACTCTTAACCACTGTGCCACCAGGGAAGTCCAGGTTTGTATTGTCTGAAGTCAGGGAGGGTTACACTTCCTGCTTTGTTTTTATCCCTCAGGATTGCTTTGGCGATTTTGGGTCTTTTATGGTTCCATATAAATTTTTGAATTATTTGTTCTAGTTCTGTGAAAAATGTCATGGGTAATTTGATAAGGATTACATTAAATCCACAGATTGTTTTGTGTAGTACTGCCATTTTAACAATATCCTTCCAATCCAAGAGCATGGGCTACCTTTCCATTTCTTTGAATCCTCTCTAATTTTCTTTATTAATGATTTATAGTTCTCGGCATATAAGTGTTTCATCTCCTTGGCCAGGTTTATTCCTAGGGTTTTTTAAAAATTTTTTTACATTCCCTTTCTGATATTTCATTGTTAGTGTAAATAAATTGAACTGATTTCTGAATGTTAACCTTGTCTCCTGCTACTTTGCTGAATTTATTTTTCAGATCTAGTAGTTTTTGTGTGGAGTCCTTAGGGTTTTCTATATATATCGTATCATGTCATCTGCATATAGGGACAATTTTACCTCTTCACTTCCAATTTGGATACCTTTTATTTCTTGCCGGATTCTTGCCAGCACTGCTGCAGACCAGCATCTCAGGCTGGGGAGTGCTGGGCGGTGGCACTGACTGCCTGTGCAGGTCTCTCTCTGCTTTGCCCTCTGCAAACAGGTTGCTGTGTTCTCCTCCCAGGCTCTGAAGCTCCCCCTCTGTCCAGGCTGATCTTCCCACCAGTGAGAGGACTTCCCAGGATGCTGAAACCTTTCCTCTTTCACAGCTCCCTCCCAGGGAGCTCAGGTCCCATCCCAATTCCTTTCTCTCTCTCTCTCTCTCTTTTTTTTTTTTCTCTTGTCCTACCCAGTTACATGGAGATTTTGTTGCCCTTTTGGAAGTCTGAGGTCTTGTGCCAGCATTCATTAGATACTGTATGAGAATCCTTCCACGTGTAGATGTATTGTTGATGTATTTGTGGGAGAGGGTGAGTTCCATGTCTTACGCCTTCGCCATCTTGACCCAATCCCCTGTAAAAGCCAATCTTAACTTGTAGGTCATCACAAACACAGGTGGCAGGACAGACTGGGTCTGTGGCTTGGAGATTGCAGACCCCGGAACTTAGATGAAGAAGTGGGAAAAGCATACAAGAAGAGGAAATAGCTCATGAGAAGGCATAGACACATTCAGGAACTACAAGTAGTTGTTAATGATTAATTTTTTAAAAAGGTTAAATGACGACTCTCATACAAACATTAAACAAACATGTGCCAAAGATTTTAATTAATGAGGGAACCAGTAAAATGATATTACTAGTTCAAAGAGAATTTTTTTCAAAAACACACGTATATAATATAAGCCATCAGAAATGCTGAAATCAGTTGGTCAATATCTATAAGGCGTCTTATCAATTGCATCTCCTTAGGACACATTTTGCAACTCTATAGACAAGAATTATTGGCATTGCTATCAGTAGTACTCTAAGACCTACAGAGTTGTAAAGCAGCTCAAAGACATAGATAACCAGGAAGGATGCACTACCTGGGAACACTAGTAATTTTTTTCTCATTTCAAAGATTTTCACAGTTCTTCCTGGCATAGTTCAGTATGATTGGAGGGAAGGGCTCTAAGAGGATTGGTTCTGTCCCTCGCTACACACGACTGTCCCCGACATCCTGGTCTTTATTACTTCTTCTTCCTCTGCTTCCTTGTTATATCACTTCATTTCAGGGGAATCAAAGGAAATGTTGACATCTTTGTAACCATGGGCCAGTTACGTCTTTGTGCCTCAGTTTCCTCATGTGAAACATGAGGATAACTTAGTACCTACTGCACAGGGTGGCTATGGGAATTCAGTAACTTAGTATGCTTGATTCTCCTACTTCCACTTCTGTGGAGTCACTGGAACCCTAAAGTGTGCTCGAGTGACACTGTGCCACACAGCCAGCACACCAAGGAATGAAACAAACGAAGCATGGCCACCCACCAGGGCTGTTAGCGTAGAGAGGATGGAGGATGACTGCGGACCGGTGCGTGGCTTTAGCGGAGTCATTTAACACCGTAGACCTTAGTTTCCTCATCTGGAGGGCAGAGAGTTAGGACTGTAATTATCTGTGACTCTGTGTTAACCGTTTTTGCATAGAAGTGACACAGCTTTTACACATTTATCAGCAACTTAAAACTTGGTACATTTTAACACTTTCCTATAAGTGCTGAAATGCATTTTAAAAATTCTGACAGGAATTGTAAAGGTTCATGCGTGGACTTGAGTCCCCTGGCTCACTCTTAAATGCCCTGTGAGCTCCATCTACCTTAGTCTGGTAACTAGAACATTCCAAGGCAGTTTCTAAGGTGGGAGGTGCCAGGATTACTTCAGGCCCAGGTCACTGTAGATTGTATGCATTTTCCCTTCTTTCTCTATAAGGAGAGGAACTGGGAAAGTTGGTTATAAAAGAAACCAAAGGATAAATTTGCCAGGGTTCTCTTCAGGTGCCCATGGGCTCTGCCTAGGGTGACTGACTCTGAGATAACACGGGGTGGTTGACATCAGTCCTGTCAGCGAGGGTTTGGCAGCTTCCTCACTGCCTGAAGACTTTGTAGGCAGGCCCATCTGTCCTTTCAGAGTTCTAGCGGCCTGTGTCAGCTCTAGGGCACATAGTGATCTTAGTCTCATTCGGGTTCACAGAAACTTCTGAAAGGCTGATCAGCTGTCTCAGTGTCTCCTCAGACTTTGTAATCCTCCACACATCCCGTCTCAGAACTTGCAAGCCGCCTTGTGCCCAGTGAAGACTCCTGAGCCCTCGAGAAATCCCCTTGAGTCTGGGAAAGTCTCAGTAAGTGCTGCTTTCTCAGCCCTGTGGCGACGTGGGTCACCAAGGAACAAAGGCAGGCCAAGACACCGCCGGACGATGAGGCTCATCAAGCGTTTCTGGCTGAGATGAGGCTGCATCAGGGAGTTTCCTCCCACTCTGCCTTCCAAGAAAATACCCTGTCCCAGGGGTATGAAGCATTCCCTTTCCCACATTTGAGTTCAACTGAATGCATTGAACTGTGTGCCTAAAACAAGTGAATTTTATGGTATGTAAATTACACCTAATGGAATTTGCCTGCTTTGAAGGTCTTGCAACTTAGAGAAATAGAGCTAGGATCCCACACTGTTGCGTGTGGGACCTGCTCCTGCCCTGCAGCCCGCCCGCCCTCTGTTTCTGGGAGATGACAGAGCAAGAACAAGAGTGAGAGAGGGGAGAAATTGGGAAGGATCTTCACCAAAAGACTCTGGGCTTCTAGGGGATTTTTATTTTCATCTTCATACTTCTTTATATTATCTGATGTGGGGTAAATGAGCATATATTATATTTCAGGAAAAGCAATAAAGCTGTTTTCTTTGTGGAAAATAAAATGAGAGAAGCCAAGACCTTTGATTAAGAAGAGCTATACCGAGGGCTTCCCTGGGGCTTCCCTGGTGGCGCAGTGGTTGAGAGTCCACCTGCTGATGTGGGTGACACAGGTTCGTGCCCCGGTCCGGGAGGATCCCACCCACATGCCGCGGAGCGGCTGGGCCCGTGAGCCATGGCCGCTGGGCCAGCGCGTCCGGAGCCTGTGCTCCGCAACGGGAGAGGCCACAACAGTGAGAGGCCCGTGTACCGCAAAAAAAAAAAAAAAAAAAAAAAAAAAAGCTATACTGAGAGGCTGCTTCTGATTACCTGATAGACTGAACTTTTTGTCCCATGGGCAAGTTATTTTTTGGAAAATACCTTCTGTCTGACAACACTCTAACCCTAACCTTAATCCTAAAAGGTAAATAGTTAAGCCATTCTGAAGGCAGATATCCTAAGAATGTGGCATCAGTTTACAGGAAAACCGCCCACAGTCACCTATGCATGGTTATTTGAAGGTAAATTTATGAAATGTAAACAGTGCTGTCACTTCAATTTTCATTCTAAAACTGGAGATATGCCTATCAGGCGACAACCTTCAAGATACAATAAAATCACCCAAGAATGAAGCAAACCTTTTAAATTTACATATTTCAAAAGGAAACACTTTTTATGGAATACCAATGTTTGGAATAACTTTTAAATATACACCAATATTTAGTGTCTAGGGTTTCATATTTTGTACAGAATTTTAAAAGACTAAAGGGAAAAAATAGTATTCGATTAATAAAACAGATCACAAACCGATCAAATGAACAAACTGCAAAGTCCCTTTATTTCACTCAAACCCCCTGTGGAAGTTTCTACCTAAAAATCAAATGCTACTCTCTAGTCTCCTACCCCCTGGTGCTTTGTGGGAGTTGTTGCTTTGTAAAAAGAAATGAAACAAGTTAGTTCAGTGGATACTGACTGCAAGTTTCCTCTATGTTCAGTCCTGAAATGGAAAAGATGTAATTTCAGTCTTTGGAGTTTTCTTTCCAGTAAGTCAGAAGTCAACAGGTTCATCTGGCCTGTTTTCGGGAACAAAATTTAAAACAACAATGGCATCAACTTAAAATATACCAATAAACAAAAACACAAATAACAAGAACCTTTGAAAAACATTTCTGAAAGAGCTTAAAGATTTACCAAAGTGTATTTGAGGAACTTTTGTTGAATCTATTCTCTAATCTGTCACTGTTGTAGAAAAAATGAACATCTAGTTTTGGCTTAGTTCACAACCATTATTCTTCCATGAGGATATTCCCCATGAGCTTGTAAGAATCCCAAATATGTTCTTTCAACAAACCAACAAACTTACCCACTGAAACTGCATAGGGCTTTTGAAATGGATAATGTAAGATACTGACGGGTGAGTGAAATTTAAGATCTGCCTCAGTTTCATTCCTGTCCTATAAACAGTCTTTGGAGGACAATGGAATTCCAAACCACATGGAGTCCCAAACCCCTTAAATCTACAATTCCTGCACTGGTTGTATTTGGTGAATCACAAGGCAAACAGAAGATGCGTGAGACATTTAAGATGACCCTGAGTCAGCTGGGACTTGACAGAGTATTGAGAACTAAAAAGAAAATATTCCACTCTGTCCCCCTGGAAGTAGGTTGAGGGTCTCCTGTTTCTAAGAAACAAGCTCCTCTAGTTAAGCACGTTTTATAGGTGATAAACATCAGGCCACCTGAAAATGATTACTGAAGCATGAAGCAGAAAAAAATGTGTAAAACAGGGGAAAAAATATCCCTGTATTATCCTGGCAATTAAAATTGGCTTTAGAGAAAACGAGAAGAGAAAATGGGAAGGTCTAAGAGATGGAGGGAAAAAAGAAGAAATTTTGTCAAGAAAGGCAAGACAGTGACTGACAAGGGAAATAGCAGTTGGCTTAAATTACCGCAGGGCCTTATTAGGACATGTAGGAGAATTTCCCTGCTGTTGTAAATTAGTGACACTAAAGAAAATTGTCCCTCTCGTCCTGAATGCTTTACTCCCTGGAAATTCCGTTTGATTACTTTCCAGGTCCGTTCACTCTGCTTCGTAACTTAGGCCTGATGAAAGCCAACCCAAAGCAGGCCAAATCACATGCCCCCCAATTGTTTTTTAATTCATTTATTTATTTTTGGCAGCACTGGGTCTTTGCTGCACACAGGCTTTCTCTAGTTGTGGTGAGTGGGGGCTACTCTTCGTTGCGGTGCACAGGCTTCTCATTTTGGTGGCTTCTCTTGTTGCGGAGCAGGGCTCTAGGCGCACAGGCTTCAGTAGTTGTAGCACGCAGGCTCAGTAGTTGTGGCGCACGGGCTTAGTTGCTCCGCAGCATGTAGGATCTTCCCAGACCAGGGGTCGAATCCATGTCCCCTGCATTAGCAGGCGGATTCTTTTTTTTTTTTTTTTTTTTTTTGCGTACGCGGGCCTCTCACTGTTGTGGCCTCTCATGTTGCGGAGCACAGGCTCCAGACGGCGCAGGCTCAGCGGCCATGGCTCACGGGCCCAGCCACTCTGCGGCATGTGGGATCTTCCTGGACCGGGGCACGAATCCATGTCCCCTGCATCGGCAGGTGGACTCTCAACCACTGCGCCACCAGGGAAGCCCCAGCAGGTGGATTCTTAATCACTGTGCCACCAGGCAAGTCCCACTCCCCAAATTTTAAAATCTAAGTTCTAAATCTAAATTTAGCAATTGAGATTTTTCTCATACATATTTCTCCATCCAATTTTTTTTGGTGGTTTCTGCAATTTAATATCAGTCCATTCAAAAAGAAAATGCCTACTGTGTGCACCGCACTAAGCTTGGTGTGTGGGAATACAGTGTGATATATGTTATATCCTTGGCCAGAAACCTTGTGGGGTAGTAGATCATGACCAGGTGAATTCATCACAGAAGGGTAGACGACAAGCTATCTTAGTTACAAAAATTGGCCAAGAGAGCAGCTTCTTAAGGAGAATCAGTTCATTCCAGGACTAGAGAATGGGGGAGAGGAATAGGCCAGATTCGTCTAAATTCTGCTAATGGTCAGCTCAGTGGAGATTAGGCAAGACCCAGCAGTGGAGAATATATGATAATTAAAATATTAAAGATCCGGCGACTTCCCTTGTGGTGCAATGGTTAAGAATCCTCCTGCCAATGCAGGGGACATGGGTTCGATCCCTGGTCTGGGAAGATCCACATACCTCAGAGCAACTAAGCCCATGTGCCGCAGCTACTGAGCCTGTGCTCTAGAGCCAGCGAGCCACGACTACCGAGCCCAAGCACCGCAATTACTGAAGCCCACGTGCGTAGAGCCCATGCTCCATAATAAGAGAAGCCACCGCAGTAGAAACCTGCCCACAACATGAAGAGTAGCCCCTGCTCACTGCAACTAGAGAAAGCCCGCGTGCAGCAATGAAGACCCAATGCAGCCAAAAAAGGAATTAAAAAAAAATATATATATATATATATATTGAAGATCAGTCCCCTGTGGCAGAGCCATGGGAAGAGGCTAACGTAAAGGGGGACTCATCCCAAACGACAAAACAAAGTGCCAGGTTCCCAGTCAAAGGAGGGGGCTCAAGGTGGATACAGTAAACACAGACTCCTAATATTGGGCCAGGCTACGTGCTAGAAAGAAATGGACTCTAGGCAGAAACCCAGCCCTGCAGAATGGGAAGGGAAGAGAAAGTCGGCTTGGTGGGTGAGGTGTGCCGCCCCCTGGTGGGCACTATAATACCTAGCACTAGGTCCTCGGGCCCTGGAGCAGGAGTCTGGGGATGATGATCAGAGGATACAGAGGAGTTTACCTGCCAGAACTGAGCCTTTGGCTTCTGGGCACAGGAAACATGAACAGCTCAGTTACCGGAGTCACAGGAAGAGCAGCAAGGATAGGACGTCCTGTGGTCCTTGCCATCACACTGCTCAGAGTAATTAGGGGGGAGACAGACAGCAACACTTCATCGCCATAGAAAGGCTGTCCTTTCATGGTGAAGGAGATGGAGTAGCCAACTCTGCCTGGAGGGGACAAAAAGGCTTTGCAAAGGGTGAAAGCTAAAGGACAAATGGAGATGGCAGAATGGTGTCCTGTGCAAAGGCTTAAGTCAAAAGTGCCTGACATACTGGGGACACAGTGAGTGGAACGTAGCTCTCCTGCAGGGAACGTGGAAAGAGACATTGGGGCCAGCTTGGGAGCACGTTTTGTTATGCCACACTAAGAAACTCGGGTCTTGATAGCAAAAGGAAACCGATGAAGGTTTGTAAGCCAAGAAGTGACGAGTATAAGTCTGTGTTCTCTAGTGACGATGAGGACGATGGCCCAGAAGAGGCCAAGGATAAGATTTAGGAGGCCACTGGAGTCTGGGTTAGAAGTGTGAGGACAGCCCCCAATAAACGTATTGATGTAAGTCTGTAGAAGAAAGAAAAAATGCAGGAAAAAAAAAATCTGACTTGATAGCATTTGGAAATCAAGGAATTTCCTTCATAATATTATTTGATGATGTCCTCTCAGGAAAAGCTAAGAGTCATACTGACAATGTAATGTTTTAAAGTTTCTGCTTTCAGTTGCTGAGGTACACATAACTTTGTTTTGTCATCAAGACCTGGCCAACAAAATACTAAATTTGGTCTTTCTAAGCAAAATAAAAGAGTTCAGTCAATAAGTTAGCCTTCCCCTACAACCAGCTCCCCTTGCCCCTCCCCCACACTGCTCTTGAAAGGATCTTCGGAGTAAACGAGCCGGTGAAAGGTAAGACTTTGTAACTAACAATCTTGGGGGTGTAGAAATGGTGAGGATCAGGTGCTGTTTCACGCCGACAAGAACAAGGGAGGAAGCACTCTATGGACTGTGCCTTTAAGTCTTCCAGTCGGGTGATGCTCTGGGACCCAGTCTGAGCCCCACAGCTTCCCTCTGAAAAGACATGAGCAGTATCCCAGTGCCATCAAGCCAAGGCCCAAGGGCAGTCAGAACGCTGGGCTAAGGGGAAAAACAGCGGAAGGAATAGCTAAGGCCACTTCCCTGTTTGTCAATGGACCCATCCATCGTTCAGGGAGTCCCTGCTCAGAGATTTTGACTCTGTGTCTCAGGAGAATGGAAGGGAAAGGAAGAAATTAAGCATAGCTGAGGTTCCCGGCTTGAACAAATGGGTGGATAAAGATGCCATTAACTGAGATGGAAGTGAAGAAAATGGATAGATTTGAATAAAAGACTCCAACTGCGAGTATCGTGGGATTGAGGTGCTGGTGGGTTGTCCAGATGGAGACGTCCAAGGTGGTTGAAAACATGGAGCCAAAGCTCAGGAAGTAGGTGGGTTAGAGAAGAGAAAGAAGTGGATTCAGCCATTAAGCTGTCCCAGTGAGTCTGTCTGAAGAATACACACAGGAGGAGAAAGGAGATGCTCAGATGATAAAGCCCAGGGGAAACACCAACACTGATGGGGAAGGTAGAAAAAGAGAATATTACAATGTTCACGGCAGCTCTGTTTACAGTAGCCAGGACACGGAAGCAACGCAAGTGTCCATCGTCGGATGAATGGATAAAGAAGATGCGGCACATATATGCAATGGAATACTACTCAGCCATAAAAAGCAACGAAATGGAGTTATTTGTAGTGAGGTGGATGGACCTAGAGTCTCATACAGAGTGAAGTAAGTCAGAAAGAGAAAAACAAACACCATATGCTAACGCATATATATGGAAACCAAAAAAAAAAGAAAAAGGTCATGAAGAACCTAGGGGCAAGATGGGAATAAAGATGCAGACCTACTAGAGCAGGGACTTGAGGACACGGGGAAGGGGAAGCTGAGACGAAGTGAGAGAGTGGCATGGACATATATACACTATCAAATGTAAAATAGATAGCTGTGGGAAGCAGCCGCACGGCACAGGGAGATCAGCTCGGTGCTTTGTGACCACCTAGAGGGCTGGGATGGGGCAGGTGGAATAGGGAGGGTGGGAGGGAGACGCAAGACGGAGGAGATTCGGGGATATATGTGTATGTATAGATGATTCACTTTGTTATACAGCAGAAACTAACACACCATTGTAAAGCAATTATACTCCAATAAAGATGTTAAAAAAAAAAGTTTGTTTCACCTCTTTGGTATCTGAAAATATCAACAACATTGTTTGCTTGGTGACATTGATATATTCAAATTCAGTTAAATAATGGAGCCATAAACCCATCACTCCCTATCTAAGAGATACTGAATTGTATCATTGCCACAACTTCTGTGTTACAGCATGCACTACCAAAGCCTCTGGGTAAGGGTAAAAATGGAGAGAAGTCTTTCAAGGCTGAGTAAATCCTGAAAGACCTTTTGTTCCTCGAGGCTGAACACACGTTGTGCTGGGGGCAGCAGTTACAGGCAAGGACAGCAGAGACCATGGCCCAGCCATGCGCTAGCCTTCTGGATTTTTAATTTTATTTTTGTTCAGAATGAGCCAAGTCTTCTTTTTGACACATGTCACTATAAATCAGTGAAATGGGTTAGGTAATTTTGTCTTAATGTCTTATTTGTAGAGGATAATTTTACTACTCAAATTCTAGGAGCCAAAATATTCCATGGATTGTGTCGCTCTTTCTTTGTAAGTTTCATCAGACACAGCTTCTTTTCTCCAGGCCACCAGAATCTTGCTTTCCGAAGGCAAAGTTGGATGCTTAAGCAAAAGACGCCACAAGTTAGTGAATAGTGAAAACATCTGCATTTATCAACCGCTCTCTTCCACGGTTCACAGTTTACTTTGTAAACCGTTATTATTGCAAGTAGTAAATAAAAATTATTTGAATAGGCCCGCACCTTTCATCCAAGTAAATTTAGAGCATCCCCCCACCCCCAAACAAACAATTTATTCCTCTAGAGGGCGTGGCAACTCATTTGCTTTTGTGAGCATGTGTAAGCCTCTGATTCTTGGTGAATCTTCCTCAATTTCACAGCAGCTACAAGTAACCTAAGAACTTAGTTATAAATTTGGCAGGAATGTTGCAGTTTGTTGCTGTAGCCCTGGTATCAACTCCTAGTCATTGCTTTCCGAAGTTTGGCACCTAAATGAAGATGAACATTTGCCGTAAAATCAATTTCTCTTTCCCTCTGTATACAGGGTGTGTGTGTGCGTGTCTGAAAACCTAAGGCAAGTAGCTTCGCAAATCACCTTTTTTGGCAGGTTTCGGAATACGCCTCATCTTTTTTTCTTCCCTCAGGTGCCTTGGGAAAAGCATTTTCTACTTAAATTGACTCTCACTTTCAGGTATGGCTCTACACGCCCTGTTTGCTGCCTGCGGCGCCTCTCCACACACACCCTCAAAACGGTAAGTCTCACCTTGGGCCTCACTAGCAAGTTGGCAATTTTTGGATTCAGGGAAGGCAGCAGCAAGTTTAGAAGTTGTTGGGTAGGTGGGGGACCAGCACAGAGGATAATCATTCCTTTTTCAGAACGATAATTAATCCGATAACATTTACGTAAGGCACGTATACATAATACAGTATCCAGTGGAGTGGTCGATGCCTAGTGCAGAGTGGGGTGCAGCCAATGATCTGAGCTTTTCTGTTCCTTGAAGAAAGCTTCTAAACGATGTAGTGTTGAACTGTACAATTTTAAATTGTGTATTTGGGGAATATTTATTTTATCATGGTGATCTAACTTGTGACAATTTAGGAAGAATTCAAATTCTGTAGAACTATCCTTATCTTCAAAATATGTTTGTTAATATCCTAGGTATGTGTAAATGATACGTTTTAAGGAAAACATGGTGTCTGCTGTCATTGAAAGAAAAGTAAGCTTTAGAGCGTTGCATTCCTCATGGTGATGCCATTTAGGCAACACAGTTGAAATAGCTAAGGATTCCTGATGTAATGTGAAAAAAAAGTGTTACACAAATAAGGGGAAGTTAAGCGTAAGACTTCTATGAGAACTGTCATTTTAAATGTATAAAATAACCCATCTGAGTTGAGCCAGACAAGGAATTAAGGAATAACATAAATGTTAAAATATTATAATAATATTATATATCATAAATTTATTGCAGTTATCCCCTGTGTTAGATATTACTGTACCATTTGCAAAAGAAACAAACAGTAGAAGAAACAGGAGTGGAATGCAGGCCTTTCTATGGAGAGGCTGTTTACCGAACACTGTTTGCACCTGTGGGTCCTGGGGCTGGGCAGTTTGACATGATACGCCCTTAGTGTCTTCATCTATTTTTATCCAAACTATTCTGACAAAAAAGAGGAAACTCTTGGACAAGATGTGGGCCTGAGCACAACCTTCAAGTGAAGGCATATGAGGTAAATTTAGTGAACAATCAGTAAATGAAAACCAATCAGCAACCCAGAAGATTAGTTATTATCAGTTTCATGTGTTGTACTGTTTATCGCCACACTTCCTCATTTTAAGACCAGCATCATCTAGCAGCTTTCATGAAACAATTACCAGGATGCATCCAGTTCCTTTGTAAATATACTGACATGCTTTTCATCCAAAGAAGGGGTAACGTTATGTTGATTCATCCTGATTACTTGTACATAGATCATCTAAACTCACCGATGAATTTAGCAAGAGAAAACATTGCACTCAGCTGCCATGAGGCTTCGTAAATATCAGTGCTGATAAACCAACCAGAAAAGCAGCACCAATTAAATGTGTAGCTTGAGGAAGGAAGGTATGGACGAGAAGACCACAATGCCTGGAACTGGGCTGTATGTGAAGCTGGGGGTTTATAAGGACTGCATAGGTGATTGCAAATAACAGGATTTCTAACAGCTGCTGGACTTACTATAACACTCTTCTAGTTTGAGGCCAATCACCTAAAATGGGAAACAGGAAACTGGAAGTAAGACCAGGGCTGAGTCACTTAGGGAAACAAAGGTGGGGTGATGGGCTCTGACTAGGGACAACTGCAGGGATTCAGAGCTCAGCACTATTGGTATCTGAGGCTGATAATTCTTTGTTAGGGGAAGTTGGGGGTGGCGCCCAGTGCATTCTGGGATATTCATTTAGCAGCACCTCCGGCCTCTACCCACTAGTAGCAGCCCCCTCCCCTACTGTGACCAAAGGAAATGTCTGCAGACCTTGCCAGATGTTCTCTGCGGGGCAAACCCAATGTGGTGAGAACCACTGCACACATGAGAAGCAGGCAAGCTGCTATGGGCCTAAGCATTTCAGTGTAATTACAGGATCAGCCATCATCCATGTTCACTGAGAAGTAAGGAGATTCAATTTTCGGAGGTAAACTTGAGTGAGGGGGAAATACAAGGAAGCAGTTGGTAACAGGAAGTCCAGGGTCCACTTGATAGATGACCCAGAGAAGTAAGAAAATCAGGGATGATTTCAGTCCCTTTATCACATTTTATTGGCTCTCATTTCAGGGAGAATATATTCGGTAGCCTGAATTAACCAGAACTAACTCACCTCTGCCTCAGGGATTTCTGAGATAGCTGAAGGATTTGAAACCCCAATGTTGGTAGCCCTTTGGGGCCACTCCCATTATCTGGGTGGAGGAAAGGAAGCCGGAGACCCCAGCCCATTTCCACCCATCATTCCACTGGGCCCTGGAGAACCCCACAGGGTGAATGCTTCAGGCCCCAGGCCAGTTCTTCTGACCTGAAAGCTCTAAACCCTTCACAGCATGTGGTTCAGGATTGTTTCACAAAGTGCACTTCTAAGATCAGTTCTAAATGGAGACAAGGACTGTCTTCCAGCTGTGACATAAAAACATGTGACACTACTGCTGAGTAATTACATCTACAGCCTTTTTACCTTCCACGTGCTTCCTGTTACACTGTTGAAATCGTCAGATTAAAAGACAGCCCCAGTTTCACACTGGGGCTCTGCAAAACTATAGAGAGAGAGAGCGAGAGAAAAAAATCAGGAGCTAGAAGCCGCAGAAAGCGGCTGTGGAGGAAGAGGGAGGAAAAAGGTCCGCGCCAGGGAACACCCAGGATTGGCAGTTTACAGAAAGATCTTGAAACCAGCGCTAACGCTGCCCCAGCAGGAGGGGCACCTCCAGGCCACAGCTGAGGCCTTCACGTGAGGACAGAGGAACTGAAGTTGGTGGAATAGGCAGTAAATTCAAAGCTAGAAATGCCATGTGTCACTTAGTGCCAAGGTCAGAGACTGACGTAGTTTAACCCAAGAAGTGCAAGCTGCAATGAATTCAAGTCAACAAAGGTTTTTGATACTTTTCGAAGTACTTCGAGAGGTTAAAAGATGAATGTTTGCCCTCAGGGGCTTACAATCTGTTAGGAATGTTTAGATAAGGTCATAATTCAAAAAAAAAAAAAAAAGAATGTTTCCATTACCAGGTATCTACCCAAGAGAAATGAAAATACGCATCCATACAAAACTTTGTAGGTAAATGTTCACAGCAGCGTTATTCATGGCAGCCAAGAAGTAGAAAAAACCCCAAATGTCTACAAACTGATGATTAAACAGAATATGGTGTATCCATATAATGGAATATTATTCAGCATAAAAGAATGCAGTACTGATTCATGCTACAACATGGATAGACCTTGAACATATCATGCTAATTGAAAGAAACCAGTCACAAAGGACCACAAATTGTATGATTCTATTTATTTGAAGAATGCAGAATAGGCACATGTACGGAAAGAGAGATTAGTAGTCAGAGATTCGTAGTTCCCAGGGGCTGCAGGAAGAGACAGATGGGGGTGACCCCCCAAGGGTACAGAATCTCTTTTGGGGGTCCTGCAATGTTTGAAAGTAGATGGTTGGTGATGGTTGCACAACCCCGTGAATATACTTTAAAAAGCACTTTAAGGGTGAATTTTATGGTATGTGTATTATCTCAGCAAAGCTGCCACCAAAAAAAAAAAAAATAAAATGCACTTTATGCTTTAAAAGAGGTAATAAGAGGTATGGAGATAAGGTACCTCCACTTAGAGAAACAAGACGTTTCACAGGAGAGACCTCATATAAGAAAGAAAACTTTTTTTTCTGTTTTCTCCCTAGAAGCATGTTAAAAATATAAGAAGCTGTTACTGAATCAGGTCAGGCTGCTTGCCACTCAAAAATCAATACTTGCAAATGTTGGAAGAAAGGGAGGTTGCTTTTCATCAGAATGCTGGCAATCCGGGGAGACAGTGGACTCGGTGTCCTCCCAAAACCGCCTCTAAAGATTCTGCTTGGCCATGAACATTTTTAAAGGGGAAAAAGGGAAGTAATCTCAGCTAACCATGGAGATAGGGGGTCAGAGTCATCCCCTATTGTGTGCAGGCTTGTTGATTTCTTGTGATCTTTCTCTAGATGCTATCTTGTTCACAAGCTAGGGAAGAGATCTGGTCATCTGTTAATTATTTATTCTTCATTTCTACTTCTTTGATCTATGGAAAAACCCAACAGATTAGGCAAGATATTGTGTGACCCAAAGATTTGAAAGGTGTGCTTGGGCGGGAGATGAGTAGAACATGGGGGGTGCCTGCTTTAAGGTTAGTGTCAAGACAAAAGGGGCCTCCTGCAGGGAGCTCTTTGCTGCCAAAAGCGGCTTACAAAGCTTCTATTCTAACGGGAAAATCATTTTGTGATATTGAGGGGCTAGAAAAAGAAGCTCTTCGCTGAGCAAGCTCTGAGAAGACCATGCACATTCAGACAGGGCCAGATCCAGGTAAGACAGCTCTGCTCAACCCAACACCGCAGCCAGGACCTGCCCAGACCACACAGATAGCTATGAACACACCCTCCACTGAGATTCCCATTCAGTGTTAGCTGCCATCCCCAGGAGCACCAGCAGTTCTGATCTTCACTGCGTGGACCTGGGAGTTACGCAGGACAGTGGTTCTCATACCTGAGCACACGTAAGACTCACCTGCAGGCCTTGTAAAAGCCAAGAGTGCTGGGCTTTGTCTCTAGAATTTCTGAATCAGTAGATCCTGGGCTGGGGCCTGATAATTCTCATTTGCAGCAAGTTCCCAGGTGATGCTGACGCAGCTGATCGAGTAGGTGACCAACATCCGGGTTGGCCCAGGACTCAGGGGGATTCCCTGGATTTGGGGACTTACAATACTAAAACCAGAAAAGCCCAGGCCAACCGGGATGAATTGGTCGCCTTATTAAATCCATGGACCACACTTTGAGAAGCACCGTTTAAGGAGATAAGATCAGTTTAGATTTGAAGGGTGAGACGTGGAGGAATCAAGGATGACCCTCAAGTTTCTAGTCTAAAGCAAATTGGCCCGTGGTAATGCTGGGTGGGAGGGTCCCAAACTTTGCTGCATATTGGAATCACCTGGAATCTTGTAAAAAGCAAAAACAACAAAAACAAAACTGATGCCAAGATTCCCCCCCCAGATAATTCTGATTTTTTTAATTTAATTTTTATTTTATATTGGAGTATAGTTGATTTACAGTGTTGTGTTAGTTTCAGGTGTACAACTAAGTGATTCAGTTGTACCTATGCATATATCCATTCTTTTTCAGATTCTCTTCCCATATAGGTTATTACAGAATATTGAGTGGCATTCCCTGTAGGTCCTTGTTGATAATCTATTTTATATATAGCGGTATGTACATGTTAATTCTAAGCTCCTAATTTAACCCTCCCCCCGCCACCCCGCTTCTCCTTTGTTAACCATAAGTTTGTTTTCAAAGTCTGTTTCTGTTTTGTGGATAAGTTCATTTGTATCATTTTTTCTTTAGATTCCACGTATAACTGATATCATATGATTTTTATCTTTATCTGACTTATTTCACTTAGTATGATAATCCCTGGGTCCATTCATGTTGCCACAAATGGCATTATTTCACTCCTTCTTATGGCTGAGTGATATTCCCTTGTATATATGTACCACATCTTCTTTATCCATTCATCTGTCGATGGACAGTTAGGTTGCTTCCATGTCTTGGCTATTGTAAATAGTGCTGCAATGAACGTTGGGGTGCATATATATTTGGGAATTATGGTTTTCTCCAGATATATGCCCAGGAGTGGGATTGCTGGATCATGTGGTAGCTCTCTTTTTAGTTTTTTTAAGGAACCTCCATACCGTTCTCCCTAGTGGCTGTATCAATTTACATTCCCACCAACAGTGTAGGAGGGTTCCCTTTTCTCCACACCCACTCCAGCATTTATTGTGTATAGACTTTTTGATGATGGTTATTCTGTCGGGTACTAGGTGATAACCTCGTTACTTTTGATTTGCATTTCTCTATGAATGAGCGATGTTGAGCACCTTTTTATGTGCTTTTTGGCCATCTGTATGTCTTCTTCGGAGAAATATCTATTTAGATCTTCTTAGGACTACTGAACTGTAAACTTTAAAATGGTTGAGATGGTAAATTTTACGTTATGGGTATTTTATTATAAAATAAATAAATATCTTTAAGAGAAGTCATTAAAAAGTAGTGTCTCCAGGTGTTTCTAAGGTGTAGGCAGGGCTGTGCCCCACTGATCTAAATGGGGGCACTCAGCAGGCAGGGGAATGATGGGTAAGCCCTGTGACTCTGTCATTTATTTCCTCACTGAGTAACTGGTGATAATCCGTAAGCAGTTATTAAAAGGGCACCTATTCTGGTCCCGTCTGGATCTTCTTCTAGCTCCTCCTCCTCCTCTTCATTTGGGCAAGTCATTTTTTTTTTTTTGGTACTCGGGCCTCTCACTGTTGCGGCCTCTCCCGTTGCGGAGCACAGGCTCCGGAAGCACAGGCTCAGCGGCCAGTGGCTCACGGGCCCAGCCGCTCCACGTCATGTGGGATCTTCCCGGACCGGGGCACGAACCCGCGTCCCCTGAATCGGCCACTGCGCCACCAGGGAAGCCCTGGGCAAGTCATTCTTGAACCCAGCCGATTTATGCTGGGAAGTGCACTTCCTCCTCTCATGACTTGATCATTGCTTGAAGATAACCCTTGGACTGAGAAAATTCCCAGAGGTTCATTTTCATCGCAGATATGTGATGAACTGTGATACGAAGACAACTTTGTTCCTCCCAGATGCTCTGCAAAAGGGATTTCATGCTTTCTTTTCCTCCTGCCATCACCACTACAGTTCTGCCTCCTTTCTCTCTAAATCTGAATCCTTAGAATTCTGCAATCTGCCTCCCTCCCACCTTTCCAAAGGAAGGAGTTTTTATCCCATGGTCTGTAGATGGAGGCAGTCTTTCAGTTTGGAATCTGCCCTGTGAGTGGATTCCCCATTGGGGAAGAAACAGGAATGCCATTATATTTTCTATGGAGCACTTTAATTACCTTCAGCCATTCAGAGCCTATATCATTTCAAGCAAGCCCTGAATAGTAGGCTATTTACACAGGTTATAATCTCACTGAATTTGGTTTCTTTGGTTATAGAGGATAATATTTTCAAACGTTGCTTATGTTGCCTGTTCTTCCGAAAAGGATAATCACATGGTTAATGATTCTGCGTTTCTGGACAGAAAGAGCATGCAGGCAGGAGTTCTGAATCCAGGAGGACATCAGGATTGGAAATTTCATGTTATCTGAAGTGTAGCTGGGTAATTGACCGAAGCCACATGCTCTGACTGAGGAAAAGGCAACAAGAAAGCACCACCTAGAAAAAGTGCTCAGGTTCGGGAAATTTTTAGTGATGGACCTTCCTAAGGCTCCATCCTGGATTCTTCTATAGGACTTTGCAAGGTTTTGTGTAAAGTCATTAGTCCCAAATTGTGGACTTTTGTAACAGATAGAGCTCATTTCCAGATGGGGATGCTGCAGGGGGGACCATTTCTCAGTGAGTGATTTCCTTATGACATTTGCGATGCAAAATAAACCCCAAGTTATGCAAAGAGCTTGGATGACAGAATGGGAAATTTGCCTACATCAGGCTTTTCAAAGCACCCTAAAAAGACTTCATAAAGAAGCTGGCATTGAAGTTTAGGAGGGTGGCATTTAGGGCAAAGGAAACAGCATGAGAAGAGGGTTCAGAAAGCAGGAAGTGGTGTACTGATGCTAGAGGGCAGGGAATGAAAGATTAGAGGGATTGAGAATGTGGGGTTAGTAGGAGAAACAAAAAACTCGCTAGGAAAAGCCTTGGAGGTGAGAATGTTAAAAACAACAACAACAACAACAAAAAACTCATAGAGCAGGGAGCTATATTCAATATACTGTAATAAACCATACTGGAAAAAAATTCTCATCTATAAGTACATGAAAAATACTTTACATTCACTGCTCTTCAAACAAAAACATTGAAATAATAATGATGAGGTATAATTTTTTGCTTTTTAAATTGATAGAGTTTTAAATGTTTGTTCCCATAGGCTGTTGGTGAGAGTGTAAACTGGGACAAACAAGCATACGTATGCTCTTTGATCCAACATTTCCTCTCCCATTAATATATCCTGGGGAATAATTAAGGATATGAACAAAGATTTAGCAAAAATATTTATAACAGGAAAATGTAAGGAAGTCCACATCAACCAACAGGGGCCTTCGTTAAATAGATTCTGGTCCCGGCATTCAGAGGAATACGATCCACTCGTTTAAAATACTGCTGCCACTGTGCTGTACACCTGAAACTAATACAACATTATTAATCAACTGTACCCCAATATAAAATAAAAATTAAAAAAAATTTTAATCTTAAAAAATGAATAAATACTGGTGCAGGAGAGCATCTCACCTCCTCTCCTCCTAAACCACTGAGGTGTGTGTATACTGCCATTTATATCAAGGTCCCTTACCACAGTGACTTGGGGGCGGCCCTCTACCTAGAGAGGAATAGCTGGATCTACAGAGGGGGACACAGCTTGGATTTATGGAAGCCCCCAGGTGGTCCTAATGTCCTTCACTGGGTGGAAATTCCCTGATGTAAAAATGTTTTTGTTGGTACAGAAAGATGCCTGGGTTGTATAGACTGAAACAAGCATACAGTATGATATCATTTTTGGAAAATATTTATATGCAAGGAAAAAAGCACGGAAGAACACATAGCAAGGTATTAACCACTTTTCTCTGGGTGGTAGTTCAACGGATAATAATTCCTTCATTTTGTTTTCTGATATTTCTATTTTTTCAACAAGTACATGTTAATCATATAATTAAAATTGTTTTCTAAATAAAAATGGACAAAATAGATTAACTATTGCCTTTGGTTTCTTCAAAAAATAGAAAACAAATATTTGTAAAACTTGTATACAGTCATTTTTTAAGGAATTGGGCACTGTGGGTATTTTGTGTCTCAAAAGTATAAGAACCATCAGGCACACTTGAAACTAAAACAACACTGTAAATGAACTACAATTTTAAAAAGAGAGGAGAAAAAAAGACTATAGAAGGATAAGTACCAAAAAAAAAAAGCTATCAGACAAATAGTCACTTAAAATTGTTGACAGTTATTGATTTTATCAGTGACTGAGTTTAACCTTTTTTTTTTTAAACCTAGCAGAATTGAATTTAATCATTTCCTGACGAAAGAATGCAATTTCTTTATTTTTTTTTAACTTTTTATTTGGAGCATAGTCGATTAACAACGTTGTGATAGTTTCAGGTGCAAGGCAAAGGGGCTCAGCCATACATATACATGTATCCATTCTCCCCCAAACTCCCCTCCCATCCAGGCTGCCACATAACATTGAGCAGAGTTCCCTGTGCTCTACAGTAGGTCCTTGTTGGTTATCCGTTTTGAATATAGCAGTGTGTACATGTCAGTCCCAAACTCCCTGACTATCCCTTCCCCCCATCCTTCCCCCTGGTAACCATAAGTTCATTCTGTAAGTCTGTGAGTCTGTTTCTGTTTTGTAAATAAGTTCATTTGTATCATTTCTTTTTAGATTCTGCATATAAGGGATATCATACGATATTTCACTTTCTCTGTCTGACTTACTTCACTCTGCGTGACAATCTGTATGTCCATCCATGTGGCTGCATGTGGCATTATTTCGTTCTTTATAATGGCTGAGCAATATTCCATTGTATATATGTACCACATTTTCTTTATCTGTTCCTCTGTCAATGGACATTTAGGTTGCTTCCAGGTCTTGGCTATTATAAACAGTGCTGCAGTGAACACTGGGGTGCACGTATCCTTTTGGACCGTGTTTTTCTCGGGTGTATGCCCAGGAGTGGGATTGCTGGATCTGATGGTAGCTCCATTTTTAGTTTTTTAAGGACCCTCCATACTGTTCTTCATAATGGCTGCATCAATTTACATTCCCACCAACAGTCATGAGGGTTCCCTTCTCTCCACATCCTCTCCAGCATTTATTGTTGGTGGATTGTTGGATGATGGCCATTCTCACTGGTGTGAGGTGATACCTCATTGTAGTTTTGATTTGCATTTCTCTAATAATTAGCGATGTTGAACATCTTTTCATGTGCCTCTTGCCCATCTGTATATCTTCTTTGGAGAAATGTCTATTTAGGTCTTCTGCCCATTTTTTGATTGGGTTGTTTGTTTTGATGATATTATGCCTCATGAGCTGCTCGTAAATTTTGGAGACTAATCCCTTGTCAGTCACATCGTCTGAAAATATTTTCTCCCAATCCGTGGGTTGTCTTTTTGTTTTGTTTATGGTTTCCTTTGCTGTGCAAAAGCTTTTGAGTTTAACAAGCTTTTCTTCTTCTTTTTTAACGTCTTTATTGGAGTATAATTGCTTTACAATGGTGTGTTAGTTTCTGCTTTATAACAAAGTGAATCAGCTATACATATACATATATCCCCATATCTCTTCCCTCTTGCATCTACCTCCCACCCTCCCTAGCACACCCCTCTAGGTAGACACAAAGCACCGAGCTGATCTCCCTGTGCTATGGGGCTGCTTCCCACTAGCTATTTCACGTTTGGTAGTGTACATATGTCCATGCCACTGTCTCACTTACTCATCCCAGCTTACCTTCCCCCTCCCCGTGTCCTCAAGTCCATTCTCTAGTAGGTCTGCCTCTTTATTCCCATCTTGCCCCTAGGTTCTTTTTTTTTTTTTTTTTTTTGGAATTTAGAACCTTGAACCCTGTCACTGTCATGTGACCATTTATTTTTAACATTTTTATTGGAGTATAATTGCTTTACAGTAGTGTGTTTCTGCTTTATAACTAAGTGAATCAGTTATACATATATCCCCATATCTCTTCCCTCTTGCGTCTCCCTCCCTCCCACCCTCCCTACCCCACCGATCCAGCTGGTCACAAAGCACCGAGCTGATCTCCCTGTGCTATGTGACGGCTTCCCACTAGCTATCTATTTTACATTTGGCAGTGTGTATATATCCATATATACACTACCACTCTCTCACTTTGTCCCAGCTTACTGTTCCCCCGCACCGTGTCCTCAAGTCCATTCTCTAGTAGGCCTGTATCTTTATTCCCGTCTTGCCCGTAGGTTCTTCACGACCTTTTCTATTTTTTTTGGATTCCCTTATATATGTGTTAGCATACGGTATTTGTTTTTCTCTTTCTGACTTACTTCACTCTGTATGACAGACTCTAGGTCCATCCACCTCACTACAAGTAACTCAATTTCATTTCCTTTTATGGCTGAGTAATATTCCATTGTATATATGTGCCACATCTTCTTTATCCATTCATCTGTTGATGGACACTTAGGTTGCTTCCATGTCCTGGCTATTGTAAATAGAGCTGCAATAAACATTGTAGTACATGACTCTTTCTTTTTTTTTTTTTTGCGGTATGCAGGCCTCTCACTGTTGTGTCCTCTCCTGTTGTGGAACACAGGCTCCGGACGCACAGGCTCAGCGGCCATGGCTCACGGGCCCAGCCGCTCTGCGGAATGTGAGATCTTCCCGGGCCGGGGCACGAACCCGTGTCCCCTGCAACGGCAGGCGGACTCTAAACCACTGCGCCACCAGGGAAGCCCCTACATGACTCTTTTTGAATTATGGTTTTCTCAGCGTATATGCCCAGTAGTGGGATTGCTGGGTCGGATGGTAGTTCTATTTTTAGTTTTTCAAGGAACCTCCATACGGTTCTCCATAGTGGCTGTACCAATTTACATCCCCGCCAACAGAACAAGAGGGTTCCCTTTTCTTGATACCCTCTCCAGCATTTATTGTTTCTAGATTTTTTGATGATGGCCATTCTGACCGGTGTGAGATATATCATTGTAGTTTTGATTTGCATTTCTCTAATGATTAATGATGTTGAGCATTCTTTCACATGTTTGTTGGCAATCTGTCTGTCTTCTTTGGAGAAATGTCTATGCAGGTCTTCTGCCCATTTTTGGATTGGGTGGTTTGTTTATTGATATTGAGCTGCATGAGCTGCTTGTAAATTTTGGAGATTAATCCTTTGTCAGTTTCTTCGTTTGCAAATATCTTCTCCCATTCTGAGTGTTGTCTTGTGGTCTTGTTTATGGTTTCCTTTGCTGTGCAAAAGCTTTGAAGTTTCATTAGGTTCCATTTGTTTATTTTTGTTTTGATTTCCATTTCTCTAGGAAGTGGGTCAAAAAGGTTCTTGCTGTGATTTATGTTATAGAGTGTTCTGCCTATGTTTTCCTCTAAGAGTTTGCTAGTGTCTGGCCTTACATTTAGGTCATTAATCCATTTTGAGTTTATTTTTGTGTATGGTGTTAGGGAGTGTTCTGATTTCATTCTTTTACATGTAGCTGTCCAGTTTTCCCAGCACCACTTATTGAAGAGGTTGTCTTTTCTCCACTGTATATTCTTGCCTCCTTTATCAAAGATAAGGTGACCATATGTGCGTGGGTTTATCTCTGGGCTTTCTATCCTGTTCCATTGATCTATATTTCTGATTTTGTGCCAGTACCATACTGTCTTGGTTACTGAAGCTTTGTAGTATAGTCTGAAGTCAGGGAGCCTGAGTCCTCCAGCTCCATTTTTT
>RJWK010018044.1:13512-33815 GCA_004363435.1 Platanista minor | reverse complement strand
CAATAATAAGGACAATAGATAAGTGTATGTTTTTACACCATTTTTTTACACTTGTATAACCAACAAAAAATAAAGATGTTTTGAAAATATAAAAAGGCAATATAACAAAAAAGAACCTTAGTTTACTTGTGATATTATTATTACCTTAACAAAGAGATTCTCTCCTTGAAAGATTATTCACCAAAAAATATCTTGAATAATGAATTGTATTGGTGCATTTATACTTAGTCACAGATTATAGGCTCCTTGACTTAGGGTCCTACAAACAGAGAAATTCAAGAATGAAGTCTTAAAGGCTACTGTCAATGGAAGACCTGATAGTAATAAGTAAAAAGTGTCTTTAAACGTATATCTGAAAATGTTACACACTGAAAAAAACTTATAAATTTGCAAAACTCTCATTTAAATTTGATATATATATATGTTTAAAATCAGGTCCAAATGTATTTGTGCTAGCCCAGCTTCCTGCAGGTCCCTTTGGAGTGCAAGTCACTGCTGTGCATTGTCAGGGCAAATTCACCTTCGTATACAGCAAGGAAGCAGCACCAAAGAGCAAAGGCAATGGATCTGAGTCCTAAAGCAGGAGGCTAAAAGTCGTTGGCAAGATGTAAATAAGTGTCATGCATGCTGACTCATGTTAGGGCCTTCTGGTTTTTTATTCTATTAATTCTATTTCATTATTTAACTCTCTTTTTCATAACCAAAAAAAGATACCTTTGTAAGTCTTTGGCACCCTCTTTTGGACAACGTGATTATTTCAAAACTGAAATTTGTTTCAATGAAAAGGATTTCTGAGTATGTTATTGGCAAATTGAAATCAGACATATTTTTATGTATTTTGGGGTTTTTTTTATAATTAATAGACTTTACTTTTAGAGCAGTTTTAGATCGGCAGGAAAATCCACCAGATAATACAAAGTCCCCATATACTGCCCTCCCACACTTAGTTTCCCCTATTATTAACAATTTACATTAGTTTGGTACATTTGTTAAAGTTAACGAAACAATATTAGTACATTATTATTAACTAAAATCCACGGTTTACAATAAGGTTGCACATTTCTATGGATTTTTATAAATTTCATATATCCACCATCAAAGAATCATAGAAAATAGTTTCACTGCCTTAAAAATCCCTTGTGGGACTTCCCTGGTGGTGCAGTGGTTAAGAATCCGCCTGCCAATGCAGGGGGACACGGGTTCAATCCCTGGGCCAGGAAGATCCCACATGCCACAGAGCAACTAAGCCCGTGTGCCACAACTACTGAGACCGCACGCCACAACTACTGAAGCCCACGCGCCTACAGCCCCTGCTCCGCAACAAGAGAAGCCATCGCAATGAGAAACACACACACCGCAACGAAGAGTAGCCCCCACTCACCACAACTAGAGAAAGGCTGCACACAGCAACAAAGACCCAATGCAACCAAAAATAAATAAATTTTTAAAATCCCTTGTGCTTCATCCTTCCTCCCTTCCCTCCAACCCCTGTAACCGCTAATCTTTCTACTGTCTCTATAGTTTTTTGTGTCTCTGTAGTTTTCCACAGTGACAAATAGTGGATAATAAAATATGTATCCTTTTCAGACTGCCTTCTTTCACATAGCAATATGCATTTAAGAGTCTTCCGTATCTTTTTGCGGTTTGATAGTTCATTTCTTCTTGTCACTGAATAATACGGATTCCATTGTATGGATGTGTCAACGTTTATCCCTTTCCTATTGGTGAACATCTTAATTGCTTCCAGTTTTGGCAATTATGAATAAAACTGCCATAAACATTTCTGTGCAGGTTTTGTGTGTGTGTTTATGGAGCTTTCATTTGGGTAAATGCCAAGGAGTTTGATTGCTGGATTATACGGTAAGATAATGTTTAACTTTGTAAGAAACTGTCAAATTCTCTTCCAAAGTGATTGTACCATTTTGCATTCGTACTAGCAATGAATGAGAGTTTCTATTGTTCTGCATTCTCACCAGCTTTTGTATTGTAAATTTTTTGGATTTTAACCATGCATATTTGGGACAAATCCTACTTGGTCATGATGTAACAATTTTTTATTCATTGTTGGATTCAATTTGCCAATATTTTCTTTTTTTTTTTTTTTTTTTTGTGGTACGCGGGCCTCTCACTGTTGTGGCCTCTCCCGCTGCGGAGCGCAGGCTCAGCGGCCATGGCTCACGGGCCCAGCCGCTCCGCGGCACGTGGGATCTTCCCGGACCGGGGCACGAACCCGTGTCCCCTGCATTGGCAGGCGGACTCCGAACCACTGCACCACCAGGGAAGCCCGCCAATATTTTCTTGAGGACTTTTGCATGTTTGTTCAGAAGTGATACTGGTCTCTGGTTTTCCTTTCTTATAATGTTGTTATCTGGTTTGGGGGATTAGTGTAATGCTACCTTCACAGGATATGTTAGAAAGTATTCCCTCGGCTTCTATTTCCTGGATGAGGTTGCAGAGAATTGGTGTCATTTCTTCTTTAAATGTTTGGTAAAATTCACCAGTGAAATCATTTAGAACTACTGCTTTCATTTTTGGAATTTTATTTATTAGTAATTCAAAATCCTTAATATATATAGTCCTATTCAGACTATCTATTTCTTTTTGTTTGAGTTTCAGTAGTTTCTATCCAATTGGTCCATTTTATCTAAGTTATCAAATTTGTGGGCATAGAGTTATATATAATATTCCTTTATTATCCTTTTATTGTCCATGAGATCAGCAGTGATCAGTTTTATCCATTTTTTACTTCATTTATTCTGATGCTCTATTGTTAGGAACATGCATATTAAGGATTGTTAATGACTTCTTGGAGAATAGACCCTGTTTTAATTATGTAATACCTCTTTTTATCCCTGATAACTTTCCTTGTTCTGAAGTCTGCTTTGCTTAAAAGTAACATAGTTATTCCAGTTTTGTTTTGATTGATGTTAAGATGGTATAACTTTCTATATCCCTTTACTCTTCATTTATCTGCATCTTTATATTTTAAAGGGCTTACTTATAGACAATAGGTAGATGGGCCTTGTTTTTTTATCCACTTTGACAATTCCTGTTATTTTAATTGGTATATGTAGACCATTCACATTCAAAGTGATTATTGATATAGGTGGATTAAAATCTACCATATTTCTATTTGTTGCACTTTTTCTTGTTCCTTTGCTTTAATCTTCCCCTCTTTTTCTGCCTCTCTGGTTTTCTGGGGGTTTTTTCATTTATTTATTTTATTTATTTATTTTTGGCTGTGTTGGGTCTTCACTGCTGCACACAGGCTTTCTCTAGTTACGGCAAGCGGGGGCTACTCTGTTGCAGTGCGCAGGCTTCTCACGGCGGTGGCTTCTCATTGCGGAGCACGGGCTCTAGGCGCATGGGCTTCAGTAGTTGCGGCACGCGGGCTTGGTAGTTGTGGCTCACGGGCTCTAGACTACAGGCTCAGTAGTTGTGGTGCACGGGCTTAGTTGCTCCACAGCACGTGGGATCTTCCTGGACCAGGGATCGAACCAGTGTCCCCTGCATTGGCAGGCAGATTCTCAACCACTGTGCCACCAGGGAAGCCCCTGCCTCTCTGGTTTTAACTGAGCAGTTTATATGATTCCATTTTCTCTGCCCTCCTAACATATTATACTTCTTAAAAATTTTTTTCTGGTTGCCATAAAATTTACAGTATTCATTTACAACTAATCCAAATCCACTTTCAAATAACACTATACCACTTCATGAGTACTACAGGTATCTTGTAACAGAATATTCTCAATTCTCCCTCCCATCCCTTATAACATTGCTATCACTTCACATATCCCTATCTATAATCGCCCAATATGTTGCTATTACTTGAACAGCTATTTATCTATTGGATCAATTAAGAATAACAAAAATAAAAGATCCTATTTCACCTTCATATATTCCTTCCCTGATCCAATTCCTTTCCTTATGTACATTTGAGCACCTGACCTACATCATTTTCCTTCTCAGAACTTCTCTTTAGCATTTCTTGTAAGGCAGGTCTACTGTCAACAATTTTCATCAGCTTTCTTTATCTGAGAAAGTCTTTATTCCTCTTTCACTTTTGAAGGATGATTTGTCTAGATACAAAATTCTAGGTTGTTGGGTATTTTTTTAAAACACTTCAAACAATTTCACTACATTCTCTTCCTGTGTGCATGGTTTCTGAACAAGGAGTCCGATGTAATCCTTATACAGCTTCCTCTATAGATTAGTCCCCCATCCTCCTGACATTGATTTTCTGTCATTTGAATATGATATGAACAGGTATAAATTTTTTGATATTTATCCTGCTTGGTGTTATCTGGGCTTGTTGATTCTGTCATTTGGTGCCTGTCATTAATTTAAAATATTGTCAGCATTCTTACTTCAAATATTTCTTCTATTCCTTTCTCATTTTCTTTTCTATCCATTACTCCCATTACATATGTGCAGCTGTCCCACAGTCCTTGGATATTCTGCTCCATTTTTTCTTTTTTGTTTTTTTTGTTTGTTTGTTTTTTTCAGTTTGAGAATGGTGAGTATGTTGTTTGTTAGTATCCTATTCTTTTTTTTTTTAATGATTCATAGATTTCAAATTCATAGTCCTAATCCCCAATATCTCAGAATGTGACTCTATTTGGAGATAGGGTTTTTAAAGAGATAATTAAGTTGAGGTCATTATGGTGGTCCCTAATCCAATGTGATGGGTGTCCTTATTATAATAAGAAGAAGTTACAGAGGGAAAGCAATGTGAAGACACAGGGAGAAGAAAGTCATGTACAAGTCAAGGAGAGAAGTCTTGGAAGAAACCAATCCTGCAGATACACTGATCTCAGATTTTTAGCCTCCAAGATTGTGAGAAAATAAATTTCTATTGCTTAAGCCACCCAGTCTGTGGCACTTTGTACGGCCAACCTAGCAAATTAATATAAACATCAATCAGTATTAAGGCTTTAAGGACCTTAAAAACAAGTGTTTTCAATGTACATTCATATATCCACACTTCAGCCCAAAACTTTTATTTTGAAACCAGTGCTTTCTCTTTGACTATACAGAAGCCATTCTTGAGGTTATTTGATGCAGTAATGAACAGGGAAATTTAGACAGAAATGTACCCCCTATCACACAGTTTTCACATAGCTCAAACTGCTAGCTGCTTCTTGGTGACTAAGAATTTTTATAATCCCCAAATAATACCAAGTTTAAAACCAAGTCCATGAGAATAGCTGTGGGGCTATGCATGGGCCTTATGGTATCTCATTATTTTCAAAGTCTCCCAGGGACTGGGCCGAATACCCACACAAAAGGAAAATAATGTAGAGAAGACTGGGTGATAAGACTCAGGAGAATTGCAAACAAGGTTTTTACTGAGTATTTCTGTTATAGCTCTATCCTGCAGTATAAAGACTTCAGTTCTCCTCTAGACTCGACTACCAACTAGAGGAAGAAGCCAGGCAATTCCCTTCACTTTACAAGGGGTGCTCATGTGTTTTCTCGTGTGTGAAACAAAAGGATCAATCCACTAGCCAATCTCGGCTGTTTAGAGCTCCCAAAATTTATAAATCATAAAAGTTTAAGAGGGGCTTCCCTGGTGGCGCAGTGGTTGAGAGTCCACCTGCCGATGCAGGGGACACGGGTTCGTGCCCCGGTCTGGGAAGATCCCACATGCCGCGGAGCGGCTGGGCCCGTGAGCCGTGGCCGCTGAGCCTGCGCGTCCGGAGCCTGTGCTCCGCAATGGGAGAGGCCACAACGGTGAGAGGCCCGCGTACTGGAAAAAGACAAACAAACAAACAAACAAAACAAAACAAAAAAAAAAGTTTAAGAGAATGATATTCAATGAGGAGTTCCATGGTGATGGACTTAGAAGAAGCTTGAGTCAATCTTTCCATGGCATCCATATGATTAGACAAGTGTGTATGAAAAAACCAAAGGCAAAGCAGTCATCCCACTGTAATACAAGTCATGCAATTGAGGTGATATCAGTGAAAATGTCAGAATGAGAGCCTCTGAAAATGTATCCCTTCATAAAAGTAATGAAAAAAACTGGCAAAATTTGTCAGAATCAACTTTTTCAGACCTATGGATACTAGCCAAAGAATTGTAGTAAACCAAAGAGCATTTGTTCAAGAAAAATGGCTAAGGACTTCCCTGGTGGCACAGTGGTTAAGAATCCTCTCGCCAATGCAGGGGACACGGGTTCGAGCCCTGGTCCAGGAAGATCCCACATGCCACGGAGCAACTAAGCCTGTGCGCCACAACTACTGAGCCTGTGCTCCAGAGCCCATGAGCCACAACTACTGAAGCCCACACGCCTAGAGCCTGTGCTCCGCAACAAGAGAAGTTACTGCAGTGAGAAGCCCATGCACCGCAATGAGAAGCCCGTGCGCTGTAATGAAGACCCAACACAGCCAAAAATAAAAATAAATAAATCTATTTTAAAAAAAAAGAAAAATGGCTAAATAGTCATGAAAGCAGCAAGCTATGTGGTGCTTTAACTTGCCCTAGTACCACCCTCCACTACCCATCTCAACAGTAGCCTTGGAAACCAACAGTCTGCATTCCTATTGCCAGATGGAGCAACAGACACCATCATGAAATACAACCCACAGTAGAAAATATCCACAAATCAAACATCTAATAAGGATATAGTATCCAGAATATATAAAGAACTCTTACAATTCATAATGAAGGACAAATAAACCAAACAAAAAATGGGAAAATGTTCAAATAGACATTTCTCTAGATAGATACATAGGTAGGATGGATAGATAGATAAATAGATAAGCAGATAGATAGATAGATAGGGCAAATAAGCATGAGTGCTCATTATTCATTAGAGAAATAAAAATCAAAACCATAATGAAATATCACTTCACACCCACTAAAATGGATATATATATTTTTTTAAATGGGAAATAACAAGTGTTGACAAGGATGTGGGGAAATTGGATCCTTATATATTGCTGATGGGGATGAAAAATTGTATAGCTGTTGTGGGAAACAGTTTGTCTATTCCTCAGAAGGTTACCTGAAGCTACCATATGACAGCAATTCCACTCCTAGGAGAATATACTCAAGAGAAATGAAAACAAATGTTCACACAAAAACTTGTGCACAAATGTTCACAGCAGCATTATTCATAATAGCCAAGAAACGGAAACAAAGCAAATGGTCATGAACTTATGGATAAATAAAATGTGGTATGGTATAATTACCTATACAGTGGAATACAATTCAATGAAAGAGATTGAAGTACTGATACTTGTGGCTGAATCTTGAAAAGGTTTTGCTAAATGAAAGTAGTCAGACACAAAAGAGCACACATTATATATCATTTTACGTGAAATGTCCAGAATAATCAAATCCATAGAGACAGAAAGTACATTAGTAGTTTCATCTTTTTTGGATTAATGAAATATCCTGGAGTTAGTCATGATAGTGGCACAACCTTATCAATGTACTCAAAACCACTGAAATGTACACTTTAAAATGATAAATTCTGAGACTTCCCTGGTGGTGCAGTGGTTAAGACTCCACACTCTCAGTGCAGAGGGCCTGGGTTCGATCCCTGGTCAGGGAACTAGATCCCACATGCATGCTGCAACTAAGAGTTCGCATGCCACAACTAAGGAGCCTGAGCACCACAACTAAGAGGCCTGCAAGCTGCAACTAAGGAGCCCGCCTGCCACAGCTAAGGAGCTATCGAGCTGCAACTAAGGAGCCCACGTGCCACAACTAAGGAGCCAGCAAGCTGCAGCTAAGGAACCCGTGAGCTGCAACTAAGGAGCCCATGAGCCACAACAACTAAGACCCAGTGCAACCGAATAAATAAATAAATAAATTTTTTTAAAAGAAATTTTATGGTATGTTAATTACATAGCAGCAACAACAATGAAACAAGACACACAATTAAACCAAATATTGCTACTGATTCCAAAAGATTGGCCTTAAACATGGGGCAAACAAGCTACATCAATAAGAATGAATAGGACACCAGCACTGTGGCTTCTCTGGTTTTGACACATATTCCCAATCTTTCCAAAGTCCAATAGTGTAGCCAATAAAGCATTTTCATTTTAAGCTTCATAATAAGCTGGTCCATTGTTATCATTATTCCTTTCCTGACATGTGATTTTATTTTATTTCCACAACATAGTAAATTTTGATAGATCACAGTAATTTCAATCCATGAGGATCTTTCAGTGTAGGAGTGAATTAGAAAGATATTTTTTGTCTATTTGAGATAACAGGTACTGGCACCATGCTTCGGGCAAAATACATCAAAAGAATGAACTGAAGTTTAAGTTTCCTTTTAGATCACAATTTTTATAACATCAGAAAAATTCTTGCCTAAAAACAATCCGAATTATTCAACTGCAAGATATTCTATATTCACCTCATTCAGCCTGAGGGAAAGAACAAAGTCAGTAGCTGGAGAAACTTCTAAGTCTGAGGCACATTCATCTCCTCATTATGCCCTTCTAAGTCGCCAACGCCTGAATTCAACATCAACACACTCAGAGAGAAAACACAAGTAAAAGGTTTCTGAAAACCTTTCTATTATGTCGCATTTGCAAAGGTAATTCTCACGTGGAAAGAAGTCGTAAGAAATTCAAGTCATGAAATTTAAATACCATGTCCAATAATTACTACCATTCTATCCTACCCATATCAGTCAATTAAATTTAACTAACTCTCCAAATTAGAGTTAGATAGCACTTAATCCCATTTGATAAAAAAAATTTTTACTTTGTGTATATCCTTGTTTCTATGAAAAAAAAGTTTCTTGCTCTGATTACGAATCTTAGAGAATCGAAAGATTCAAAGCTCTTTGCCTCAAAAGCTGTTTATTATAGAGCAAGGTCTGTATTCAGTTTAAGGTGGCTCCATGGGGGTATTTACCCAAAGGGATTTATTTACTGAACTATCCAGAGATATTCATTATGAGATGACTTCAGATACAGAGGAAACCACTGACATTATCCTTGAGCAACTTTGGTAACAAGTTTATATTTAATCAGGTCTTTCTTGGCTTCAGTCTCTTCTGCACAAGGCCTGACCCTTGACACACCCACAGAGCCCACTGGGATTTTGCAACACTGTGGTCCTGCTTAATAAATGATTCTTTTCTAAGTCTATATTGAGATATAATTAATATACCAAAAAAATCACTTCATTAATATTTACATCTTGATAAGCTCAGACATATACTTACACGTGTTACACTCACCACAACCAAGGCTTTAAACATATCCATCACCTTCCAAATTTTATTTGTGTTCTTTTGTGAGTTTCTTGTTTATTTGTTTGTTATCAGTTTAGGGGGTTAGGAGATCTACCCTCTTAACATATTTTAACGTACATGCACAATAATGTATTGTTAACCATAGGTACTACTTGAATACATGCTTTTTTATATTGATGATGACAATGTACATGACATCAGGTACAACTATCCACGTTCATGCATTCACATAATCAATGATTTTGTATCAATCACTCAATTTGTGCCAGGCCCTGTCTTGGCGCTGGTGACAGGATGATAAAGAAGGAAAACACAGCCCCTGACCTCATGCAGTTCTTTGTTTGTTTGTTTGTTTGTTTTCTCATGCAGTTTTATACTTTAGTGAGAGGACAGAGAAAATACACATAGCTTGAGTGAATAAGATGACTTCAAATACTGGTAAGTGCTATGGAGAAAATACAGTTGAATACTGAGACAGGAAGTGACAGGGCAGGACAATTCACAAAGGTTCACTGAAGTGAAGAGACAGTGATCAGCTCATCAGGCCACCCTGCCCCTGCAAAAGGCAGTGGAGCTCCTACACCGAGAACACTGTGGGAACATAAAATACTCAAGTAGCAGAGGGCCTGAAGGCCAGGTAAGGAATCAGTGCCCCAATAAAAACATTCAACTCACATCAGGTTTATGCTGGGATCTGCTTCAAAAAGTCTCCCGTTAGATTTGGTACACACGTAGCTCTATCCTGTTTCAGCTTTCAGAAGGTATCCGCCTAAAGACTAGCCACTATTCTGATATCTCACACTGAGAAAAACCACACTTGTGATTTTCTCTGGAAGACAGAATTAAAGAACTGTGAATTCTGAAGTATCCCACTGAACTGTTGATATCACCATCATACTCAGAAGTAAAAAGTGGAATGCAATATTTTTTTGGTAGAAATTTCTTTATTTTAGGGGCTTCCCTGGTGGCATAGCGGTTAAGAATCCACCTACCAATGCGGGGGGCACAGGTTCAAGCCCTGGTCCGGGAAGATCCCACATGCTGTGGAGCAACTAGGCCCATGAGCCACAACTACTGAGCCTGTGCTCTAGAGACCATGAGCCACAACTACTGAGGCCCACACGTCTAGAGCCCGTGCTCTGCAACAAGAGAAGCCACCACAATGAGAAGCTCGTGCACCACAACGAAGAGTAGCCCCCGCTCACTGCAACTAGAGAAAGCTTGCACGCAGCAACAAAGACCCAACTCAACCAAAAATAAATAAATTAAATAAATAAATTTATTTTTTTAAAAAAAGAAATTTATTTATTTTTGGCTTTTTTTTAACATCTTTATTGGAGTGTAGTTGCTTTACAATGTTGTGTTAGTTTCTGCTGTATAACAAAGTGAATCAGCTATATGTATACACATATCCCCATATTCCCTCCTTCTTGCATCTCCCTTCCACCCCCCCATCCCACCCCTCTAGGTGCACACAAAGCACCAAGCTGATCTCCCTGTGCTATGTAGCTTCTTCCCACTAGCTATTTTACATTTGGTAGTGTATATATGTCAATGCTATTCTCTCACTTTGTCCCAGTTTACCCTTCCCCCTCCCCCATGTCCTCAAGTCCATTCTCTACGTCTGCATCTTTATTCCTGTCCTGCCTCTAGGTTCAGCAGAACCTTTTTTTTTTTCCATATATATGTGTTAGCATACAGTATTCATTTTTCTCTTTCTGACTTACTTCACTCTGTATGACAGACTCTAGGTCCATCCACCTCACTACAAATAACTCAATTCATTTCTTTTTATGGCTGAGTAATATTCTGTTGTATATATGTGCCACACCTTCTTTATCCACTCATCTGTCGATGAACACCTAGGTTGCTTCCATGCCCTGGTTATTGTAAATAGTGCTGCAATGAACATTGTGGTACATGACTCTTTTTGAATTATGGTTTTCTCAAGGTGTATGCCCAGTAATGGGATTGCTGTGTGAGATGGTAGTTCTATTTTTAGTTTTTTAAAGAACCTCCATACTGTTCTCCACAGTGGCTGTAACAATTTACATTCCCACCAACAGTGTGAGAGGGTTCCCTTCTCTCCACAGTCTCTCCAGCATTTATTGCTTGTACATTTTTTGATGATGGACATTCTGACCGGTGTGAGGTGATACCTCATTGTAGTTTTGATTTGCATTTCTCTAATGATTAGTGATGTTGAGCATCCTTTCATGGGTTTGTTGGCAATCTGTATATCTTCTTTGGAGAAATGTCTATTGAGATCTTCTGCCCATTTTTGGATTGGGTTGTTTGTTTTTTTGATATTGAGCTGCGTGAGCTGCGTGTATATTTTGGAGATTAACCCTTTGTCAGTTACTTCATTTGCAAATATTTTCTCCCCTTCTGAGGGCTGTCTTTTCATCTTGTTTATGGTTTCCTTTGCTGTGCAAAAGCTTTTAAGTTTCATTAGGTCCCATTTGTTTATTTTTGTTTTTATTTCCATTTCTCTAGGGCGTGGGTCAAAAAGGATCTTGCTGTGATTTATGTCATAGAGTGTTGCAATTTTCCAATCAACAAATTAACAAGGTCAAAATGCAATTTGGGGGCTTCCCTGGTGGCGCGGTGGTTGAGAGTCCACCTGCCGATACAGGGGACACGGGTTCTTGCCCCGGTCCGGGAAGGTCCCACATGGTGCAGAGAGGCTAGGCCCGTGAGCCGTGGCCGCTGAGCCTGCGTGTCCAGAGCCTGTGCTCCGCAATGGGAGAGGCCACAACAGTGAGAGGCCTGCGTACCGCAAAAAAAAAAATGAAATTTGGGAGGGAAAAATTAGCTGCAAATTGTCTAGGTATAAATTATAATCATTACTTTAAAGACATCTATTTTAATACTTCACATGATATTGAGATGAAACTTCTCTGAATTTATGTAATATCTTCCATGTAGTTGATGCAATTTACCAACAGTAGTTTATAAATTCATACAAGAAAGGTATCTGCAGAAGTGGAGCAGAGGATTTCCCTGGTGGTGCAGTGGTTAAGAATCTGCCTGCCAATGCAGGGGGACACGGGTTCGATCCCTGGTCCAGGAAGATCCCACATGCTGCAGAGCAACTAAGCCCATGCATCACAACTACTGAGCCTGCACTCTAGAGCCCATGAGCCACAACTACTGAGTCCACGTGCCACAACTACTGAAGCCTGCAAGCCTAGAGCCCATGCTCCACAACAAGAGAAGCCACCACAATGAGAAGCCCGCACACCACAACGAAGAGTAGCCCCCATTTGCCACAACTAGAGAAAGCCCATGCACAGCAATGAAGACCCAACACAGCCAAATAAATAAATAAATAAAACCTTCATTAAAAAAGAAAAAAGCGAAGCAGAACGTGTGATGATACTCCTTGCTACACTTGGGAAACTCGGTATCTTGAGTGAAGAAGCCACATTCATATCTGAAGGACTAGTGGATGGCAAAGAAATGGAGAGACGGGTGCCAACTCAAGTCTTCTTAGGCATCATCTACAATGCAGTGGCAGATAACACAGGTCAAATACTCCAGTTTATCTTTGTTCTTTGTCCCAGTCCATTTGAGCTGCTATAACAACAATACCACAGACTGAGTGACTGATCACTAACAGAAATTCATTTCCCACAGTTCTAGAAGCTGGAAGTCTAAGATCAGGGTGCCCCAGTGGTTGGGTTCAAAGGCCCTCTTCTGGGTTGCAGACTGCCAACTTCTAGCTGTGTCCTCACAGTTAAAGCACCTTGTCCTTTCTCAGGTGTTGGCCTGAGAATCAGTCACAAAGTTTTCTTTCTGAGATAATTCTAATCCATCTTCACTTGTGATACTAGAACTTTTTAGAACACAATTGCTCTTTTTTAAAAAAAAAGACTGATCCATTCATTGATTGATTGATTTGGCTGAGCCGGGTCTTGCAGCACGTGGGATCTTCGTTGCAGCGTGCGGGATCTAGTTCCCTGACCAGGGATGGAACCCAGGCCCCCTACATTGGCAGCATGGTGTCTTAACCACTGGACCACCAGGGAAGTCCCCATGATTGCTCTTTTTAATGTCTTTGCTTTGTTCATTTACAAGAGGTCAAAATGAAATACATATTTTTTTTAACTGGACTGTAACTATTTATCTCAGTCTTAATTGAGTCTAATTCATTATCAACAGACAAGGTCAGGTATGGTGTCTGTGTGTTGGGCTCCTGCCTACACTCTGTTATCTCTTCATGCTGCAGTCTTAGCCACCCAACCCAGAAAGCCTATGAAAGGGCACATGAATCCCAGCGTGCATAGAATGGTCCATAGGGAGCAAATAAAATAGCATATCTCCATTATGATTTGTTTTATACTAATAAATAAGACAGAAATTAGATCTCTAATATTTACTTGGGAGAGTAATCTTGCTCAGTTTATATATAAAATGGTCGTGCTGCATGTGCAGTGTGCCAGGCTCAAAGAAATAGTGGATGTTCACCAAGATGTTCGCATTTTCTGAAGTGAACAAGAGAACGCCAAGACTAAAATGTCTTTGATTCCACTTAAATTAGCCCCATTATGACAGAAAACAGTGATCTAATCAGACTTGACATTATCTGCAAAAATTTCTAAGTTGTCAATGCAATTTCATTATTAGCACAAGTGTCACAGTTTTGTGTATACTTTGTAATCTATATAATTGCATGGGATGTATGACATAGGTATAATTCATAAATAACTAAATATAAATATATTGGATGTTTACACAACCAACATTGTATTATAAAGTCTGTTCGTTCATAAGAGTTTGGAGACTCTAGTCTAAAACACCCTTTTAATCATATCAATCACTTAATCGAAAACTGTCATTTAATCTCCACCGGCTAAAAGGTATAGTCCAAATTCTTATTGTAGTAAATTTAGCGCTTCACAAAGTAGCCCCAACCCCATTTTTAATTCTTGCTTCCTGCCACTCTTCTCATGGATTCACTCAGTACTCCCTGATCTTGTCATGATATTTTGAGTACCCCTCTCCTTCTACTTTACGTCACATTTGCAGTTGGGGATAGACGGTTATTTGCCCCTTTCTCAAGTGGAAAGCTTACACATCTTTTGAACACTGATGGATGGTCACCTACTCTGTGAAGCTTCTCAGACTCCCCCTGACAGGGTTACAAAGCACGTTGCCTTGTGCTGTCATTAGGGGTCCACATCTGTGTCTCCCACCCCCCCAAAGACAGGAGCCCTCTGAGGCAGAGTCTAGTTGCTTTACAATGTTGTGTTAGCTTCTACTGCACAGCAAAATGAATCAGCCATACCTATACATATATCCCCTCCATTTAGGACACTACAGTGCATTAAGTAGAGTTCCCTGTGCTATATACCGTATTAAAAGAACCTAGAAATGCTTTGGGCTCTGTTGACTCGGAAAAGCATCTCAGCTGTATAACATTGCCACCTAGTGGTAGACTTCAAAACATTAGCTCAAAATAATTCTGCTTCGGGCTTCCCTGGTGGCGCAGTGGTTGAGAGCCCGCCTGCCGATTCAGGGGACGCGGGTTCGTGCCCCGGTCCGAGAAGATCCCACATACCATGGAGTGGCTGGGCCTGTGAGCCATGGCCGCTGAGCCTGCGCGTCCGGAGCCTGTGCTCCACAACGGGAGAGGCCACAGCAGTGAGAGGCCCGCTTACTAAAAAAAAAAAAAAAAAAATTCTGCTTCACTGTTTCAAAGCTAAGTACAATAAGTCCCCTACATGCGAACGAGCTCTGTTCCAAGAGCGCGTTCGTAAGTCCAATTTGTTTGGAAGTCCAACAAAGTTAGCCTAGGTACCCAACTAACATAATCGGCTATATAGTACTGCACTGCAATAGGTTTATAACACTTTTCACACAAATAATACATCTTAAAAAATATAAAAAATAAAGAAAACATTTTTTATCTTACAGTAATCTTACAAACACATGAACTAACTTACATGATTGGACATGCGAACACAGGTTAGCATCTTTGAAAGTTTGCAACTTGAAGGTTCGTATGTAGGGGATTTACTGTACATAAATAGGAGGTTAGCTTCTGGCCATGATGGAATAATAGGGAACAAATTTTCCCTTCTACCAAGAAAAAAAGAAGACAAAATATATCACATAATGGTCTGCAAGACACTGAACAACAGGCAATAGAGGAGAGTGTTTCTGTGAAACCAGCGACAAGGTCAGCCCTACAGTCTCCCCAGATTGCTGCCTTGAAAGAGATGACAGGCCACAGAGCAAGTATGGGGTGGGGGTGGGTAGTGGACTCATTATTTCTTTTTTTTAAGTTAACCATTTTATTTATTTATTTATTTTTGGCTGTGTTGGGCCTTTGTTGCTGCACGCAGGCTTCCTCCACTTGCGGCAAGCAGGGGCTACTCTTCGTTGTGGTGCGCAGGCTTCTCATTGTGGTGGCTTCTCTTGTTGCGGAGCACAGGCTCTAGGCACTCGGGCTTCAGTAGTTGCGGCATGCGGGCTCAGTAGTTGTGGCTCACGGGCTCTAGAGCACAGGCTCAGTAGTTGTGGCACACAGGCTTAGTTACTCCATGGCACATGGGATCTTCCCGGACCAGGGATCGAACCCATGTCCCCTCCATTGGCAGGCAGATTCTTAACCACTGCACCACCAGGGAAGTCCCTGGACTCATTATTGATCATGTATCAATATTTGTTCATCAACTGTAGGAAACGTGCAGCACTAACGCAAGATGTTATAGAAGAAACTATACGTTATAAATTGCATCTTTATAAGAACTCTTTGTGCTCAATTTTTCTGTAAACCTGAAACTGCTCTTCAGAGTGTGTGTGGGCAAGGCACGCAGAGCGCTGGGGGTGCCACGGGCCAGTTGGGGGGATCCGCGGGTGAGGCGCTTACGGCAGCTCATGAGCTGTCTTCTTGACGGAGTCTGCTATGCAGTTGGTACGATCCGCGTCCCTTAATGCCACTCTCCCAGCCCCTTCCACCCCCAATCACGTAGCCCATATTCAGCCTTCTTGGTGAGGTGAAAGAGGCCACTTCGGCAGTGTCCTGTGTTCCTCCGCGGGAGATCACAGGCCAAGAAACTTTCTCATGGCCCTAAGCTGTGCTGTTCTGGGGGAGGAAAGATGTAGGCAAAGTCAAGCTATTCCTCTTATTCACTCCAATGTAGCCAAACATTTTTCCCCTCCAACAGTGTGCTGGAACTTCTCCTCTGGACACTCAGACTTCCACAAAGGCTCTCTTTTCAATGTCTTTTAGAGGCTCCCTGGTCTGAAGAAGAGAAGGGCTGGAGCTAGTTCACAGGTCACTGCAGGGTCCATGACCAGGACCAAGGTGTGTGTGCCTGTTACCCAGTGCACAGGTAGGTGAGACGCCTCCTGGGTCACTTGGCATATGGTGCTGGATCCCACAGATCCCCCAACGGCAATCTGTCTGTGGATGAATGCCAAATGTTTGCTGTTGGGGGGGAGGCGGTGACAAAAACGAGGGACATCTTACGCTGCCATGATGCTGACATCCTGGAGACATGTTGATTGTCATGGTGGGGAAGGACGCCACTGACATCTAGTGGGTAGAGAAACCGCTAAACATCCTACATTGTCTAAGACGCCTCCCACAGAGAATGATCCTATATAAAAATGTCAATAGAGACAAGGTTGAGAAATGCTGATGAATAATATCCAGTTTTGAAAAGGAAGAACAAAGTCAGAGGACTTAAACCACATGATTTCAAGACTTAATATAAAGCCACAGTGACCAAAACCATGCAATTGGTGTACAGATAGACAAATAGATCAATGGGACAGATTAGTGAGTGCAGAAATAGACTCATACATATAAACTGATTTTCCACCAAGGTCCCAAGGCCATTTGATGGGGAAAGGATAATCTTTCAACAAATGGTACTGAAACAATAAAATATATGTGTAAACCTCTACCCTTAATCTCACACCATATACAAAAATTATGTTGTGTCATAGACCAATTTTAGGAGCTTAATCTATAAAATTCTAGGAGGAAACATAAGCAGGGCTTCCCGGGTGGCGCAGTGGTTCAGAATCCGCCTGCCAATGCAGGGGACACGGGTTCGAGCTCTGGTCCGGGAAGATCCCACATGCCGCGGAGCAACAAAGCCCAAGCGCCACACCTACTGAGCCTGCACTCTAGAGCCTGCAAGCCACAACTACTGAGCCCACATGTTACAACCACTGAAGCCCGCATGCCTAGAGCCCATGCTCCCCAACAAGAGAAGCCACCGCAGGGAGAAGCCCGTGCACCGCAACGAAGACTAGCCCCCGCTCGCCACAACTAGAGGAAGCCAGTACGCAGCAATGCAGACCCAGTGCAGCCAAAAATAAATAAATGAATAAATAAATAAATAAATTTATCTTTAAAAAATTAAGCAAAAATCTTAGTGATCCTGGGGTTGGCAAGATTGCTTAAATACAACACAAAGAGCACAAAGGTTTTTTTTAATTTAAAAAACTGGACCTCATCTATATATATTTTTTGTCTTGCTAGACAAAGGTCTCCAGGAAAATGTTATATGCATTGTCTGAAGTCAGGATGCCCAGTGAGGGGAGAAGCCAGGGGCTGGCAGGTAAGTCCCCACCAGCCCAGGACCCTGAAAGCCCCACATTCAGACTGCACAGGGGCAACCTCACTCTGACACCAGTGTTCCCCCCACCCCGTGCAGCACAGGGTGGAGTCCACGCTTCCGCCTCCCACGACCAGGGCCTGTGTTTGCTCATCTTTGGAATAGGGGGGAGTGTGAGCCAGGCTAGTGTCCACGGCACTCTCATTCACAGTGTGATGGTGCAGCTGTGTCCTTGGTGCAGGGTCACTCACCCTTGGCTAAGCTGTTGGGTGCATGTGGATTTCCACCTTCCCTGCCTGGAACCAGTTCAGTCCAAGCAGCCAGATCAGGCTCCTGGTTTCAGTGCTGTGACCAGCCCTGGCTCCAAACAAAGCCATGTCCCATGTAAAGACAAAGCATATTTCTGTGTGGAGATGGCGAGTGTGGAAACAACGGGCGCTAGGGGATTGCAAGAGAGCTTGAGTTTGTGATCTGTCCTGGGCCAGGTCCTGATTGTGCTCCCACCTCCCTCATTCCCACCTCAGCCTGAAGCCCCCTCTCCCAAGGAGGGACAGGATCAGAAATGAAAGGAGGGGCTTCCCTGACGGTGCAGTGGTTAAGAATCTGCCTGCCAATGCAGCGGACACGGGTTCGAGCCCTGGTCCAGGAAGATCCCACATGCTGCAGAGCAACTAAGTCCGTTCACCACAACTACTAAGCCTGTGCTCTAGAGCCCCCAAGCCACAACTACTGAGCCCATGCACCACAACTACTGAAGCCCGCGTGCCTAGAGCCCGTGCTCCACAACAAGAGAAGCCACCACAATGAGAAGCCCGCACGCCGCAACTAGAGAAAGCCTGCGCGCAGCAACGAAGACCCCACACAGCCAATTAATTAATTATTTATTTATTTTTTTAATAAAAAGAAATGAAAGGACATGAAGAACAAGTGTCAGGAAATATTGGACATGAGGGTTCTTAGTGCAATGATTGAAAGGTTCTAAAGCACATTAATGCTAACTGTTGCACCACTCAGTAAATTTACTTAAATCATTGAATCATACATTTGGTAGGGGCAAATTTTTTATCTGTAAAATGTACCTAAATAAAGCTGTTTGAAAAAAGACCATTGGCCAGGGATTACTGTATTTGTCCCTCTCCCTCAGCTCAGCTGAGGTCTGCCTGGTTGCCAGGCACTGGTGTGGTTCCAGACACAATGCTCTCAACATCCTCTGAAGTCTGTTGTGAGCAGCAGTGTTCTGGACATGAGGTAGTGCTGCAGTATTTGTGATGCTGTGTGTCCTGCTGGTCCAGGAGATGTGGAACTGGAAAGTGGTGACACTTTCAGGGGACCTCAGACCAGGCCTAGCTCTCCGCTCATTGCTGTATTTGATGGCAGTCGAGATGGTCATGGTCAGAATTATCAAGGTCTGACTTCATTCAAATACAGACAAACTAGACACTGGAGACTCTGCCCCTCTGGAGGAAAGACAACGTACCTTTACGCTTTGCCTAACTGAAAATGAATTCGAAGGGCATGAGTCAACTTCAGTGGAACCCCTTTGGGAGACCACAGCATCAGTAATAAGAAAATTAGAAGCCATGAATAAAGACCTGGAAACATCTAACCCTTTTCTTAGGTGTGAAGTGGACATTCCAAAAACTACCAAAAGAGGACAAATCTCAAAATGTAAAACAAGTTGAGCTAATGGCTGGCATTACCAGAAAAATCTGGTCCTTAACAAGGTACAGCAGAGGACACACAAAATTCAAGACGTTGCTACTGTTACATCCTTCAAAATCCATCAGGAAAACGAAGAAGAAATTCAGGTATCTCTATAAGGAAAAGTCTCATCTTCAAGGAAGTCTAACACTGTTTTCAAGAGAAGCTGAATGAGTGAAAAGAGTGAGCACATTTCCTATACAGAATAAAAAGATATTACAAAACTTTTTTTTTTTAAAAAGCCAGATCAAGCTTCTGGGTGAACTTCGGGGAAGAAGGAGGACTGGGCTTCTGCTCCTGGAGAAGCCACATGGATGGTGGGAGCTTGGAAGTGGGTGTGACAAGTTCCCCAGAAAACAGAGACCACACGGATGACAAATCAAAGGGAGTTTTGAAGACGATGACTGATGTGACTGAGTTAAATACTTATTTAAAAACTCTTGAAGAAAAAAGAAACCAACTGCATACTAACTGAACTGAGGGATGTGAAATAATTGATGCCTTTACATTTCACATGAAATGTCTCCAAACTGGGAAAGCTTCACTGCAGTCAGAAAAAAAAGCACAGCTAGAAAGGGACATGTCACAGCTCCAGTGGAAACTTAAAGTCCTCCTTGAACCCTATCAGGAAAAAAAATAATGTTCACCAGACACCTGATTTAGAGGGAACATACCTGCAAAGAAAGGTACAGTAGAATCTTTCAAAAGCAGATGACAAAACCAGCCGTTAATGTGAAGAGATGGACATCTACAGAATACAAGCCAGAATTCTCTTTTTTTTGGGGGTGGGGGGGGTG